>AJWJ01000462.1:0-19414 GCA_000277445.1 Polysphondylium violaceum
ATCAAGTGTTAGAATATTATTACAAACCCAAGGATCACGACACTGATTGGAGTCATCAACTAAATAATATTGATGTCGTTAAATATCTATTCGATAGAGGATATGGCAGAGACATAACAAGTATAAATCTTGTTCGTATAGATATCAATCTATTGGAGTACTATCTGGAGAACCATTGGTTAGATGCATCTATACTTATATTTATAGAATATAAAGCAGAGTTGGAAATATCAAATAAAATGTCGAGAATAGATTTAAAAGACAAAATAGAGTTGATTGTCAAGTACATTGAATCAATCGACCCAGAGGATCTTTCACAATTGTTTGAAAATATGATAGAGAGACCAATCCCATCACTTATTAAACCATTATATCATTTATTAGAGAAACTCGATGCTTTACATATGGCCAATAATGTCCTTCAAGCTGAAAGTTCAATGACACTAGAACAAGCAAGAAATAGTGTTCAAGAAGAAGAAGATCGTTTGGTTGCCTTTGCCAATAGTATGAGTAGTAATAACGATAATAATAATAATAATATTAGTGTTCAAAAATATAAATGTTTAACAATGATACAAGAGAAGCTAGCAGCAAGAAAATCCTTATGGCCGACATGGATCAACAATCAAGGTCAAGAATTCATTAAGTCATGGCAGCAATCATCGAGAATAAAAGTAACAACTCAAAATATCTATTATAGTTTTCTCAAAGATGGCAAGGATCATCAGACTTTATCAAGACATCATAAAGATATTGCATCAATCATATGTATGACATGTGGCATGAATGTCAATGTGCAGGCATTTAGATTTATGTATCAACAAGGATTCACGTCACCTAATATTAATTATTTGTCTTACCAAGAATTGGTACGACTCACCAGCGATCAAGACAGAGATGCCATTGTAGAATTATCAAATAGTCCTTTTGTTTTAAATCCTGACCATGATCAAAATATACAAGATCCTGAAACAAGAAATATCCTTTCAAAGGATGAAATATTATCCAGTTGTTGTGAAGGTGGACACGATAAGAACTTAGATTACTATCTTGGCAAATTCAAAGCCTATCTGGTTGATCAAGAAGATATCAATGAACTTTTCATGGATGCTAGACAACATCGAGATGCAATCAAGGTGTTGTACTCCCATGGCTTTACATACACGGGAATGTATGATGGCGAGGGACTCTACAATCATTGTTGGTTTGACAAGTTTAGCAAAGATAGAGTGACAACAGCACTCCGAGGTTTGGGCCCAGATTTATATCAATCTATAAAAGGATATTTGTTGGATCAATTGATTGAATATATAGTCATTAAAAACGATTATGTCAGCTTCAAGTACTTGCTCGATAATAATAGTGATATCAAACTCAATACTACACAAGATCCTCCCGATGAAGACTTGATTGGCCATTTAGCCTCATCAACAAACATCAACATCATTGACTACATCAACAAAAACAAATCAACCTGTCTCTCAAGTGATGTTGATATCAATTCTTTCTTTGGATCTGTATTTATAAAGGCTAATACCAAATTTGTTTTCAACGCACCATTTACAGAGTACTTGGTGACAAACAACCTCATAACTACAGATTTATATCCATTTCATCCAGCTACACTAGATTCATTTGGTTCCAAAGTTTTTAATCTCTTCCATTTTATTTATTTTGCCCATCACTACAAGTATATCGATCATCAAACCAACTCATCAATGACATTGGTAGAATTCATTTCAAGAAATCAATATAAATGTCATGGTGAGCTACACTTTTTATCAATCTATGGTGAAGAAGGACTTGACAAACATGGTTTCAGTAATCTTTTAGTTGATTTAACCAACACATATGATATTGGCGAAACAAAAAAATACAAGAGATGGTGACCATGGGGAAAGATCAAAACCAAAAATAAAAACATTCATCTTCACCAGAAACTCAAGCTCCTTCTACATCGGCTCTGATAATCCTACCCCAAGTCCTAGCTATACTTCAATCACCAGAAGTCCTTCAGGTTCAATATTATCTTTGTCATTCAATTTAATCCTTCCACCAATTCTTTCCTTTGTTTGGTTATTATTATTTATTTAAATGGTTTATTCTATTCTTTTTAAAAAATAAAATAAAAGAGTATTTACCATTTTATTTATTTAAAAAGATAAGCAAGTGGTTTTTTCAGATCAAATGGTAGTTTCAATGTTTCCACAGTGTTTGGTATTTTACCTTTAAAGTATTCACCGAGTTTCAAGTACTTTATAGTTGGAGGTAAATATTCTAAATCTTGGATTGGTTGATTCCTAGCCAGTGTTAGTTTAGTGAGAGATGGAGGTAGATCTTTTGCACTGATTTCAAAATAAATTCCCTCTTGATATGTGATGTTTTTGGTGATAAAGTTTAATTCTTGGATTGATTTTGGTAAGAATTCAAAAAAATCACAATAGTAATCACAGCTTAATGCTTTGAGATTGCATGGAAGTGTATTTTCACAAAAAGCAAATGGATAACATGCATTAAAGTGAATCTCCTCTACGCTATCTGGGAAAATACCTGCTTCGAATTCTTTTTCAAATTGTTCACAATTGAAAGTGATAATCTTTAGATTTTGTGGAAAGAATCTCATTGGAAATGGTTTTGAAAATGAGTTTGAGATAGTTAATTGTTCGATGGTGTTTGGTAGTTGTATTGGACAATTAAAATGGTTTCCTATATGTAAGATTTTAAGAAACGGAGGTGAAGCAAATTGCCTAGTAAAATTACTTGGCAAATTAACTTTGGTGACGCTATCTGGCAATGCCCCAGGTAAAATGATTTGTTCATAAGAATTGGTAAATTCTATAGATTTAATATTTGAAATCAATGAACCTGGTTTCAAAAAATCATTAAATCCGGAGGACTTTGATACTAAATTTACTTGTAAATCAAGACCAAATGGTTTAATTAATTCTTCCTCATCTCGCTCAAGGGGTTCTATTTTATCTATAAATTTAATGAAACCTTCTATTTGAATACTTTTAACTACTGGTGACAAGTTTCTAAAAGATATATTATTGTCAAATCTTCTTATATCTATCGATCCATAATCCTGAATAACTTTAATATGTTCAACATGGGGTGGAATAGGGAAAGAGGTATCACCATTACTACAAAAGAAACAAATATGAGAAACTGTTTCAGGAATTGAATTCATTTTAAGTCTACAACTATTGTAAAAGGCAAGGTACTTAACTTTGGATGGTAGCATTTCAAAGTTTAGACTTTTTCGATAATAACCATCAAGTGTAATAGATGTTATTGAGGGCGGAAGAAAAACACTTGAAAGTGATTGGTTAAAGTTTTTACCAAAATATATCTCTGTCACAGAATTCGGCATTGAGTTTTCAAGGATTGGTTGGTTATAGTCTTCACCAAATATTATTCTTGAAATATGGTTTGGTATTTGTCCTTGAAATATTGGTTCATTTTCTGGCCAAATCAATGATTTTGTTTTTGGGGAAATAGATTTCTTTTTGTCATAGAATTCAATATTATGCAGTCTACTTGAAATAAATTGAGGAAGTTGTTTTACAGTTGAAAATTCATGAATTGGAAAAGAAATTCTTTTTACAGTGATTGGGAAAACATTTGTAAAAGAAAGAGAACATTTCTTAAATTGAATGGAGGTGGTTGTAGATGGAATAGAGCCCAATTCAATTTTTTCAGTATCAAGTCCAAGACAAACTACAGTGGATGGAACCATATTTTTAATTATATGTCTAAATCCCAAAAGAGTAAGGCGAGTTACTGATGGTGGGATTTGATGAGATTCTAAAGGGGTTTGGTCACCGTAAGATCTATCAAGTTCTAAATGTGTTATCCAAGTTGGTATTTTTATATTTTTAAAGTTTTTAATACTTAATCTTGTAATCCGTCTTGGTAAAATTGATAAAAGATCTGTTTGATGTTCACCATTATGATTATAAAAATCAATTTGGACACCTTGAATATTTTTACAATTATTTGGAAACATCTCTTTGGTAAATAACTTGATATCTTCAAATATTAGTGTTATATTTATAAATCTATTTTGGGCTTCTATTACTTGATCAACATCGTTTGGAATAAAAATTGATGGATATTTCAGTTTCATTATGAGGTCTTTCAAATAAAGATTTCTCCAAATTACAAAAAATGAATCTGAGTTATTGCGATCGTATGAATTAATTCTAAATTATATTTATATACTGTTAGAATCCAATAAATAAAAATATAAATCACAGGTAAAATAATATACATTTTAGGAGGTGGGGTATGATCTCTTTTAGTTTGTTGAAGTAAATATGGAAGATTATTTTCATTAAGATCTAAATTGATCACTTTAATTGTTGGGGGAATACTGAATTCTAAAGATTTAAAACAATTAAATGTTTCCACTGAAGGAGGTATCAAGTTTTCATTTATGCTGTCACATGTTAAAGTTTTAACACTATTAGGGATTGAACCAGGGTATAATTTTGGTGAAGAGAATAAGCCTAACTCGGTGACACTTGAAGGAACATAACCAACTGGTATCGCAATAAGATTCAAGTTTAACTTTTTGACATCTATATTTAAATTTGGTTTGACAGGTATAATTTCTGCGTTATCATGACCTGAGTAAAAACGAAAGAATACTTCGTACCTGCTCTCTATGTGTAACTCATCTACTTTATCAACCACTTTTGGAGTAAAAACACTTGTATCAACATCAAAATTCAATGGAAGATTGGAGCCGGAGATTGGTTTATCAGAGTTTTTAAATACTATTTTTGTGATGTATGGTTCAATTGAATATTCTATATAAGTAAACATGTTTACAAGTGGAATGAAAAATTGATCGGGACATTTAAGCATTGTTAAAGATAAAGGGACAATCGATAATTTAAAATTGTGTTCAGGAACATCAATTAAATAATCATCGATTTCCCATTTCTTCTTCACTGACTTAATAGAGAGACTCGTTAGATTTGATGGAAGTGGTATCGTTTGATTAAGTGCATCTTTAAGAGTTATAGTGATATGTTTCGAACCATAATTGCTTGATAACTCTGGTAGGTTTAATGATTCTTTATAATACTCCTCTTTATCCATAATTGAGATCCAATAGTGAGATTGGGCTTTAATATCTATAAACTTTAAGCTTGATGGAAGAGACAACCGTTGTTGAAATGGTTGGGTAGTTTTAATTCTTAGATGGGTTATATTGATAGGGAGTGATCCACTTATGTATAGCCAATGGAATGCACCATAAGTATCTATATGAATTTCTAAATGCGTAAGAGATTTTGGTAATTCGTCGGAGCCATAGATGAATTGATTAAATTGGTTACCAAGAACAAGGGTTTTAACATTTGATGGAAAATGTATATCTGACAACGATCTATTATAACCTTTAAACTTGATATACTCGACAGAGTCTGGTATACAATTGGCAGCAATTGGTTCATTAAAGTGTTGTCCAAAATATAATCTTTTGACGCCTTTGGGAATGAAATCTGGTTTCAAAGGTTCTTTGCATAGCCACATCACTGTCTTTGTTGTTGGTGGAATTTGATAATAGTGATGTAGCGAAGGATATTCATAAACCCTAAAAACACCATCAAAGATAGGTGAATATTGCTGTTCATAGGAAAATGTGAAATAAGGAGGTTCTAGATATTCTATCTGTACTTCAGAGTAGTTTGCAGGATAGTATAATTTATCAAATTGTTGATATATATTAGTAAGCTTAATGTCGGTATGAACAGTTTTCATAATCTTTAATTGTTTACAAACAAGACTATCAGTCTTGAAATTAAACCCTACTTCTTTCACTTGAAGTGAAGTTATTGTGTGCGGTAATTCAACATCGGTCGAAAAAGCACCTTTAATGTATAAATTTTGTACAGTTGAAGGGATATTGTGATCTTTAGTGATTCCATCACCTGTTAGATGTGTGATTGATGAAGGGATGTGAATATCTCTTGATAAATAAACACCAGAAACTGACAGATGAGTGACTGAAGAAGGAACAGAAACATATTTTTCATTATATAGTGGAAAGAATCCAATATGATCAGACCTTATAACGAAATCTAAATGACTAATTTGAGAAGGAAGATTCGAAATGATTGATGTTAAATCGGATTTTAAAGTATAATAGTTGTAAAGTTCTCTATTTAACAAAAATGGTTGTTCTTCTTCGTTTGGATGATATACTGTGCCAATAAAAAATATTAAACCTCTAACATCATCAGGAATATTTTCATTTTTAAACAAAAAGACGTCATCTTGATAAACATTTAGTTTCACTACCTCCTCATCGTTATCTCTCTGCCTGAATATTAAAAGAAACAAAAGTATCAGTAATTGCACCCACTAAACTTTTTTTATAACTATTGATTTCTAAATTACCATTGAGAGTAAAGAGTGGTTCTCTTACTATCAGGATTTTGAGATTTAACCCTTTGAGGCCAGCTAATATTACCTTTCATAGTAGTAAAAAAAACTTAAAAAAAATTAATTTAATCAAAAAAATGTTGGCACAATATTTCATTCATAGAAATTCATTTATAAAAATTCATTATAGAAGGCAAAGACAGAAGATCATTAAAAACAAATTAACATTTATTGGACTGACAATGGTAACAATCTAACAAACATTCAAAATAATATCATAACAACAGAGTTGGAATACACCAAGAGTGTATGAACATTCATCCTTTTACCAGTTGGCAAAGCGACAGATTCATGATAGTTACCATTGGTATCCAAAAAGTATACAGTTTTCTATTTAAGAAAGAATCATCTGAAAAAAAATATATTACTCCTTACATTAGTGGCAAAAGCCCATGAAACCACTATTGATTTTTCCATTTTGGGCATAATAAATAATGAAGATGCTGTTTCACCAACTATCCCACACCACATTTACCACAAATTTCAATGTTTTTAAATCATTTACATTTTACACGCTTTTGTGTGGGAGTGTGTATATTCAAAATGAAAAAAGTTATTAACACATCAAATGTTTTCATTTTTCATCCTACAGTAAATATTAGAAAATGTTATATGAAGTCTATAAACAAGTATTTGGTAACATATTTCTATCAACACAGATATTCAAGCATGTCCACCAATTACAATTTTATCAATATGGTTTAGAATATGATGATATTGTAGACATTGGTTGGATGTATAAACATAATCATAAGGGTTTATTAAAAGAGAAATTAAACAATAGTAATAATTATTTATATATGGATGGTGAAATTTTATTCACAAAAATAGCCAATGATGATACAGAGCTATTTATCACTCTGTTTGAAAGATTTAAACACCATGTATTGGGATACTATTACAGAAAAAATGACAATGATTGGAGTAAATATCTAAATAATTTTGATGTCGTAAAATATCTATTTAATAGAGGTTATGGTAAAAGAATATGGAGAATCAATCTAAATAACATAGATATCAATATCTTGAAATACTATCTCGAGAACCAATGGTTGAAACCTACTATGGATTTATTCTCCTATTATCAATCAGAGTTGATGAAGGACAATAGAACCTCCAGAATTGATTTGCAAGAAAAGATAGAAATGATAGTAAAGTATATTGAACCAACTAAAATAGGTGAAAATATAATCAGACATCCGGCACAATTACTGGGTTCATTGCAGGATGTACCTATTCCATCTTTAATCAAATCTATATCTCATCTCCTCGGTAATAAAGATGATGTAATCATGATGAATGATTATACATTTCAGAATCAACAATCTATAACAATCCAACAAGCAGTGGAGAATGTTCAACAAGCTGAAGATCATTTGGTTAAATTAGTTCAAAGTTTGGGTGGTGTAAGTAATGAAAATAGTAATATTAAATTGAATCATTTTAAATTCTCAAGAGTTCAAACTGATCAAGCTCCACAACGACCATTTTGGCCATTATGGGTTGAAAAAACAGGCCAAGAATTCATTACTTCATGGAAGGAATCTTCAAAAAGAATCAGAGTCACGGCTGAAACTTTATGTTTCAGTAATCTAGTTAATGGCGCAGATCACCAAAAATTGAAGGATGAGCACTCAAGCTTTAGAGATATTGGACCATTTCTGGTTGCCAAGTTTATGGTGAATGTCAATGTCCAGGGACTCATATTTATTTATCAACAAGGATATCATGCAATAAATATGAGCGGTATTGGGCTCCATATGTTTTATCAAGATTTGGTTAAACTAACCAACAAGCAAGACAGAGAAGCCATTGTGGGGTTATCAAATAGTCCTTTTGTTTTAGGCCCTCATCTTAATCCAAACAATATTCCAGATCAAGGACCAAATGTCCTTTCAAAGTTGGAAATATTAAAGAGATGTTGTGATGGCGGATATTACCAGAACCTAGATTACTATCTTGGTAAATTCAAAGACAATCTTGAACTAGATCAACAGCAAATCAATTATCTTTTCGCCCGTGTCAGGCTAAATAGATATGCAATTGGGGTGTTATATTCACATGGCTTTATATACACAGATAAAATTTATGATGGTGTAGAGTTCTACATTCACTTTTGGTTTGATAAATTTGATAAAGAGAGAATGAAGACATTCCTCCGACGTTTAGATAAACCTACAAAGAGAATGTTGTTGACTCAGTTGATAGAGTGTATCGTAATCAATAACGATTATGTCAGCTTTAAGCATCTCATGAATAATTTTAAAAACAACAAACTTACCATAGATCCCAATAGGTCCTTTCTGTCTCATTTAGCCCCAGCAACAAACATCAACATCATTGACTATATCAAAAAAAACAAGTCAACCTGTCTCCGAAGTAATGTTGTTTTCAAATTTTTCTTTCAAAATCTATTTGAAATGGCTACTGAAGATACAGATTTCAACATACCACTGATACAGTACTTGCTGACTAACAATTGCGTGGATCCAGATTCCAGTCCATCTATTCCTGCTGTACTAGAATCATTTAGATCCAAAACTAGAGTAATCAATCTCAACCATTTTATTTATATTGCACATCGATACAAATATATGGATCAAGATGCCAACACTCCATTGACATTGGTAGAATTCATTTCAAGAGACCAACAAAAATGTAATGGCAAACTAAACTTTAAATCAATATATGCTAATTATGGAGTTGACAAAAATCGTGAAAAGGGACTTGCCTACAATAATATTGGTTCTCTTTTAGTTGATTTAACTAACACCTATGACACTACTAGCAAATAAAAATATAAGAGATAGTGTCTCCCTTGTAATGTCAAATAAAGTAACAAAAACATAAATGATTCTATATCGAACATCACTTATCATAAGCCGGTATTGTATTATTCTAAGACTATGATTATTAATGATTAATTAAATCGTATCAATGCTATCAAATACTCGAAAAGTAACACAATACCTCACGCTGCTCAAGTCAAACAAAACAGCGAGAATCGACTTGAAGGACAAAATAGAGTTGGTATTAAGACACATAGAGTCGGAGGGACGAATCCCTTTATAGATCCCTACTCTGTATTTGACATTTCGATTAAATCACTAATTCCGTTACTGATCAAATCATTAGCGCATCTGTTGGTGAAAAAAGATCAAATGATATTCCCAACGATATCTTTATCAAAGATAAAGATTCATTTACATTCCAGGAAGCGCAAGAAGCTGAAGACGAGCTAGTTAGTTTAAATTCAATCTGTCGGAATATATCAGACAAATGTTTTATAAATCCTCAATGATTCAGCAAGTCAGTGGTGTAATCAATACTTTTAATGTAAAGATATTGGAAATGGCCATCCAAGATCAATACAATGTGCCCATAATGGATTACTTAACCGTGGAGAAATATCTAGATGTTCATATCCAAATACAGATTCAGGATGGCACACTGCATACAAAACACAACAGTAAAGATGGCTTTATTGCTCTCAATCTCTACCATTTTATTTATCTTGCCCACTCCATATTTATAGATCCAGAGACCAGCACGTCATCGATGACATTGATAGAATTCATTTCAAGAAACCAAGATGGCTTCAATGGTAATCTACAATTTACATCTCTGTATTATTTTCCTCTCCAAGGATTTTATGATGGCCATGATTTTAATCATCTCTTGGTAGAGTTTACAGTGATGATGATGATGACTTTGACTAATAAAAGATCATGTGATTAGATAATTGATATGATGTTTTATTCTTCATCATAAAGATACATAGCATTATATAGATTTTTCTCATTTGATTATTTAGTTCATTAGAGGATTGAGTCTTGTGTTCATTTAGTGTATCTCGTCTCAATTGTGTATTCATCATTCATTCTAACCTTAGTCATTGTTATTAAACTCTATTTTATTTTTCCAAGTTTAAAAAGGAAATTAAGGACTTTAAAATATATCCAGCCCAACACCCATCAAAAAATTTTTTATATATTAAATTTTCAAGAAATCAAATTTATATTTAACAATCAACACAATCTCAATCACTTTCTAAACTTAAACCTTGCATATAATTTTTAAAACTGATAAATAGTTATAGAAAAAGAAATAACACTAGTATAGATCTTTATTAAGATTAACTAAAAAATATTTTATTTATTTTTTTCAAAAATCAAATGCAACAAGTAATCATGATGTTTGCTAAGAGCGAGGGATTCAATGGTGTGAGGTACTTGATCATATTCTTGACAAGGACCAATTCTAATATGTTTGATATGAGTTGGGATTAGAGATGGACATTTTATATATTGATTATCACCCAATGTCAGTTTGGTGATGTGGGTGGGAACTTTTTCAACTGGTAATAAATAATCAAAAGCACTAGAGGTTGTATGACCCAATGTAAGATCAGTTACCGATGATGGAATCCAATCTATTAAATGCTCATGATAATATCCTGCTTTAAATGTGAGTTTCTTTAATACAGGCGACATGCAAGACAATGAGAGTTGTTGTTCAAATTGTTCGCCAAACTCGAGTTCCTCTAATTTCTTTGGTAAAATATGTGATACTGGTTGATTAAATAATATACCAAATACTAATTTCTTGAGATTGGGTGGTAAGACACCATCTACAATCGGTTGATTATAACGTTCATGAAATTCAAGACATTCCAAAGACTTGGGTAAACATCCTGGAATTAAAACAAAGTCTGTTGAAATTCTAATTGATTTAACGTTATCAACCAAACTATTTGCATGTAAAAACTTTCCAACTACCAAATGAACATTAATTGATGATTTTAATTTTCCAACTAGAACTGGTGGAATTATCGTTGATGTGAGGTGTGATGAGCTAGGTGTAGTGGGATTATTATCACCATTTTGTTGAGATATCATATCATCTGGAAACTTTGAAGTCAAAACACACTTTACAGTAGATGGTAAAACTAACTTGTAACTAGGATATCGATAAAAAGCATTACTAAATTTAATGTATTTTATCCAAGGTGGGATCATTGTGAGATCTTTCAATTTATAATATTTTTGCTCCAATAATAATAAATGATCTACACTGGGCGGAAGATGTTTGAGACTGTTTAGTAAATCTGAATCTTGGTCAAGACTGTGAAATCCAATATGTTTGAGAGTTGGTGGAAGAGTGTTTGGTTGAATTGGGTGATTATAAAGTTCGCCAAGAGTCAAATATTTCAATTTTGGTGGAAGAGCTATTTCTTTAATATCTACAGTAAAACTCTTACCAAAATGTAAATCAAATACATTATCAAAGACGTTGGCAAGTAATGGTTGATTATAATCGTTACCAAAGGTAATTGAATAGACGCTGTCTGGCAAAACACCAGGCATGATAGTCTCATTCAATGGCCATATAATATGAGTGGTACCCATTGGAATCGGTTTAGATTTTTCATAGACATGGTACTTGATATCCAAGCGTTTTAATATTGATGTTTTAAAAGGGGAGCTCCAAGAGGACAACGAACGCCTGGCGAGATGTATTTTGAAAACATATTTACTTATTTTTTTAGGCAATTCATAGTCACGTGAAATGAACAAGGTACTCCTCAAATAGCATAAACAATCTTGAACCAATTTTCGGGATGGATTTAGTAATTGATCCAATATATTAGTTCTAAGATATGTATTTCTCCAAATACAAAGGAATAAATCTTTGACTTCTTGAAATGGTTCTGAAAAAGAGTGTCTGTTATTATTGTTTGAATCTTGGATTTCAATCGCTTCTTTTGGAAGCATTAGAAATTGTTCATTTGTTTCAAAGGGGATTGTTAAATCTGTTGTATCTTTGGGGAGGAGAGATGGATTGATTTTTTGAGGGCCGAGTAAGCTTAAATGTGTTGGACTTTGAGAAACAATCTTGAAAAATGGTTGTGGTCTCTCACTATAATTGAAAAAAGAGAATTTCTCTGTTGGTGGAAAGCTTGAGAAAAAAAGATTAAAGATTGTAAATTTTGCAAAATCTAATTTAGTTGTAGTATTGTTGACTAGATAGAGCTCTAAATCTTTGACCTTGATAGATAGAGCGTATTGGTTTCTTTTAATAGAGATAACTTGACCAAACTTTGATTTGGCAAATAAAATTGACATTAATTCATCAAGATTACTACATCTTTCAGAGTATCCAAGATGACGAGAGGAAAATTTGAAATATGATAAATGGTTTGGTAAATATTCGAAATTTATATTATTGAATCTAAGATCCCAACTATTAAATGTAATTCTTTTTACTGTGGCTGGAATCAAACCCTTCTCAATTGGTTGTGAAATATTACCAAATATAATTTCATCAAGATTGGCTGGAAGTGAATACGGTGGAATATAATTATTAGGATAGCTTGTTAAATCTAGTTTTGTGATTGATGTCTTTAAAAATTGATTTAAATGAATACTATTACTATTATTACGATCATAATCTTCTATCGGGATAACTTTAACTCTGTCCCTATACTCTTCATCAATGGAGAGGTGAATCAATGTTGATGGTATCCTGATAGAGGCAACTTCATATTTTGATTTATTTGTCGGATTATTAATCTTGAGATATCTAACACTGGTTGGAATGAATCCATTAAAACCAAAACAATCATTGAGTGTAATTTCTAAATGACTAACTGATGGTGGTATGTGGCTACTAAAGTCCATTCCATATTTAAACATTCCACCCTTGATCAAGAAATACTCTAGTGTTTGAGGCAACTCCAACTTTGACAAATCTACATCACCCCCACTGCAATTTAATATAAAGTATTGCAATCCTTTGTTCATTGTCAATGGTAAGGATCCATATTGGTATCTTTTTTTTTCATAATAAAAGTTTTTTGTTGCACTTGGTATTGATCCTTCAAAAGACTGAGAATTTGCATCTATAAACACTTTGGCGCCATCACCACTTTTTAAATCATAATCAATGAAAATACTTTCTTTTTTCAAACTTGGTTTAGATATCTTTTCAAATGCAGTTCTGAATTCTGTATCAGAATAAAGGTAGTTTCTTAAATAATCTAAATTAAAACGGAAACGAATTAAAGGTATCTTTGATACCTTGAAATAGTCTCCTGTGGTAAGAGTCTCTATTTCTTTTGGAAACTTTGCAAAATATGGAACCCTTTGAAGTTTTGGTGAAGCATTTTGTTTAACAATCTCGACATGTTTAACAGTGTTTGGAATATTAAAGCTACTCTTCTCGATATGAAATACTAAATGTGTTACTGTTGGTGGAATATATGATTCCATCTCTTTTGATACCCATGGTACGTTTAGCTTTGTTACTGAGCTAGGAATAAAGTAATCATAAACATCCTCTTTCTCTCTATTACTATTACTGTCATCAGCGATCTTTCTTTTCTTTGTAGTTGTTTTATCTGTCTCTACTATAGATAAGAGTACATTATCTATACCAGTGATCATAGATTCATTTGATATTGTTAAACAAACAACACTAGTAGGTATTTGTAATTGTTTGATCATTTTAACAACACTACTATAATCATAACCTTGTTTGTAATCGAAACTTAAATGAATATCAAGATCGGTGATTGTCGGGGGAATCAAAGGCATATGCAATTCACCTATCAAATCATCTTCAAATACAACAATCTGTAATTTCCTAATAGATATGTTATCTGGTATTTTGAAATCATCAAAATCTTCTGGTTTTAATCTATATGTAAAGACATCATCTAAATTTAAATCATCATAAATAGAAGGTGTATTCCTAAAGGTAGAGGGATTATTAATAAACCATGTTATGATGTAATGCTACATTCTGTTTATCTTTACATACCATAATAAATCACCATTGATTATAGGTCCATTATTATCATTACTAATACAAGTAGAAGCACTCGTAGTTGTTGTTGATGTTGTGTTATGAGTCATAGGGTAACAAATAATAATCAAGAATTATTACTTTAAATAATATTTTATAAAGGTTGTTTTCCCTTCTATTGATCGAGAGAAAGCCATTATAAAAAGAACATCAACATAAATAATTTCTAAAAAAAGTGATTCTAAAAAAAAGGGTAATTCAGAGAAAAAAAAAAAAGGTTTGAAAAAATAGATATTTATGAATAAAATATGGAGCTTCTTCCGTGCAAATTAAAAAAAGATGAGGGAGCCCATATTCTAAATATCTATCCTGGAGACCAAAGATTGAATCAAAACCAATGTCTTTTGCTTTTAATTTTTGTTGGTGATAGAGCGCAATGATCCTACTCTTTACTAAATAAATCTTTTATTTTTAATTTATCACTTATTTATTGCAAGATTTGAAAAATCTAAAAGTTTTTTACTCACCCACAAATCAACATGACAGACAGTATTTTTATCATGCTTGTTAATTATAGCATACGATAGATCTACATTAATGTATCAATACTATCAACAGATATTTAATCATAAATATCTATCAACACAGATATTCAAGCATGTTCACCAGATACAATGCAATCATTATAGTTTAAAATATGATGAGATTGTAGACATTGGTTGGATGCACAAATACAATCATAAAGGCTTATTAAAAGAGAAATTAAATAATAGTAATAATAGTAATAATAACTTATATATAAAACCTAAATATTTATTTACAGCAATAGCAAATAATGATACAGAGTTATTTATTTCTCTATTTGAAAGATACAAATATTTGACATTAGATTACTATCTTTTTCATAGTGATGAGATCCTAAGTATACTTAATAATATAGAGGTTGTAAAATATCTATTTCAACGAGGATATGCCAGACAGGTCTACGAGATAAAGATTGACAAGGTTGATAGAGATATCATCTTTTTCTATATAGACAACAAATGGTTAAAACCAACGATTAGTATATTTTCCCAATACATTAGAGAATTGGAACAGGAGAATCAGACCGCTAGAACTGATTTGCAAGACAGCATTCAATTAATAGTAAAGCACTTGGAGAATCCAAACTTGAATCACTTGGATTTCTTCAAACTGGTCAGATATCCAATTCCATCATTGATTCAACAACTATTGCCCCTTTTACAACAAAAGTATCACCAAGAGAGTCTAGAGATAGAGTCGAGTCAATTGAAAATATTGATAGATAACATACAATCACAAGAAGACGAGTTGGTCAGAACCAAAGAGTCCAATAGTGTTGCTGTTGTTGCTGCTAAAGCTGATTTATTCAAACTTATGAAGGAAGGTCTATTAGTAGATCCATTAATAAGTGTTTGGTGTGAATGGGTAGTAAAGGGTGATGAGGAATTCTTTGGTTTGTGGAATAGGTTGTCAAAGAGATTAAGGGTGTCAAGTAATCATATCTATTTCAACACAACAACAGATATAGATGCTAGTACCAGTGATTGCCAATTAAGAAGAGATAGCAGTGTACTTGATATTGGTAGAATTGTAATAGACTCCTGTTGTGTCAATACTAGTGTGCAAGTCTTAAAGTTTTTGTATCAGCAAGGATACAATTTAGTCAATAGAGTCCGTAACAACACTGCCTTTTTCAAAACACTTGTCCTGCTCACCGGCAACCAAGACAGAGAAACCATTGTCGAGCTAGCCAACTCCACCCAAAACATTATCTTGCCAAAGATTAGAATATTAGAGTGTTGTTGTCGCGCCAAGCATAGAGAGAATCTAGATTACTATCTTGGCAAATTTAAAGCAGATATCAATGATCAGCAAATCAAAAGACTTTTCAAACTCTGCAACAAGAAACCATACTTGATCAAACTGTTAACGTCGCATGGTCTCCAATGGCCGAGCGCGAGTGTTGGTGACTTGGTTCTATACAACTATTGTTGGTTTGAAAAGTTTAGTGCAGAACGATTGGAAAAAGCTTTCAAAAGCATCGTGTTCACAACAAAGAATCAGGCTGAGTGGGAAAGAAGAGAGATGTTTTTGAATTCTCTGTTGGTCCACTCAATAAACAACAATGATTACCCTAGTTTTAAACACCTCATCATCAACGCTCGTATGACACTAGATGTCAAGGATCAAGACATACAGATATCATTGGCATTGTGCACCAATCTCAACATAATAGATTATGTAAACAAAAACAGATCGACCTGTTTCTCGATTTCCCTCAGCGCTCTTGTTGTGAATAAATTCTTTGCTGACATATTTGAGAAATCATTTGATCAAGAAAGCTTTAATCCATTGCTAATAGATTACATGATCAAACAGAATGCCATAAATACCAAAACTTTATCAACTCTTCAAACAAATCTACTAGAGTCAAGAACACAACTTGATAAAGTCCAATTCACACCTAAACAAGAGATCACGTTCAATTACTTTGTATACTTTGTACAAGAATACAAACACGACTCTATAGATCTCCTATGTAGTGTACTCATCCAATCATCGCAATTCGTTGAATACATCTACCGAAATCAAAATAGATTTACAAGTACACCACGATTTCAATCCATATATGATTACATAATTCAAAATTTTTTAGGTAGCTCTTCATTTGGCTATTACCTGCACCTCATAAAAGATTTAATCAATAGGTATGACTGTATAGACACAAGTGGTATTGCCCGTTTTGATATTTAAATAAATAAATTAAATAAACAAACTAAAATCAATTCATTTGATACATATATCAATAATCAAAATTATAATGATAATCTTTGAGATGGGTGCAAAAAAATATCCCAAATAAAAAAATATCCTAAGTCCTGAAAAAAGTTGTGGTGGTATTTTTTGAGACCCACCAGGTCGGATAAAAAAATTAAAATTTGATTTTTTTTATTTTTATTTTCTGATTTTTTTTATTTTTTGATCCCTCCTATGCCTTGGGACCACGAGTGAGGCTCCCGCAAAGAGGCCATTATTGATCAAACTTTTATTTATCCATCTTTTTTTATTACCCTTTCGAAAATGAATAAATATATTACAATTTTATTAGCCCTTTTATTAGTTGTTAGTGCTGGCGTTGCAGATGCCAACAGATGCTCCAAGCAAAGAAATGCCTGGTACTGTGCTCTTGCTGGTGTCCCATGTATGTATATGTAATAGAGTACAATTACAATCAATTATAGTATATTAACATATTTGTGTTTACAATCAATTATAGGTTTCTGGAGAGCTGATGGTAAATGCATTGAAATTAGAAGCAAGCCAATTCACAAAACTGCTGAAATTGCTCAAGTTGAAATTGAAACTGAATTTGATATCGACACTACCCCATGCACCTATCTCTCTCAAGATACTTGCGATGAAAACAAAGAAATCGGTTGCCTTTGGAACAACGAAGAATGTGTTAAACAAGAAGTCTCAAAAAGTATGTAATAATCAATCATATCGCCTTCATGTAACATCATATCTATATATTTATATTAACATTTAATTTCAACAAATAAGGTTTTTGTGGAAGCATTAAAAAACCATTCACCTGTATCATTGCCAATTGCCAATGGACCAACAAACACTGCCACTATTAAATAAGTTTGCGTTTATTTACACAATAAAAAACAAAGTAAACCAACCTATTCACTGTTTTAAACAAAAACAATCACCCACAGGTCAAATGATCAGCCTTTTCTTTTAATCATATATTTTTTGTTTCACAATTAATAAAATATGATATTGTATTTATAATAGCTTCAAGAGTATTCTTTTAATTCATTAAGCTATATAAGGCCTTTATTTACAAACCCAACAGATACCCCATCACCCCCCCCAACACTACCCAATTCAAAACCAACATCATTGAGTTAATATATCAAGTCGTCCAGCTCATATGGATTGGAGAGATTCAAGGCCATTGGTTGGTATTTCATTCTTTTAAGCTTTGTAGTTTCACTAACCAAATTCATAGCATGCTATACTTTTGTGAACAATAATTGGTAGATTGTCCTGAAATGTATGGGAATGGAAGTTGCAGAGGAGGAGATCCATAATTGCTATAAATATTGCAGAGAATGGTGTGATTAATCAACAACACAACTATCCTTAGAATGGAAAGTTGGACAATGTCTTTAAGACCGAATTGCAGTGCTGTTAAAGCATCCTACTATGTTATTATACCTCAAGACAATGAAGAAGCTTTAGCTAATGCTGTTGCTAATATTGGACTGGTTGCTGTTGCATACGATGCCCGAACTTGTGAGCATATGAGTTACTGCTGAAAAACAAGCACCAACAACACTTTTACTTTTTTATTGAAACTACCAGGTCTTCTTATACAACTGTTGCATAAAAATCCTGAATAATTCATAAAAAACAACAAACAAAACTATTGATTTGTTCAAAAGAAAAAAAACACAACTTTGATGAGTTATGCCAATTTTAGAATTATGAGAATGATTTTTCATTTTCTGAAAAAAAAAATATCTTGATCTTCAAAGGCTTTTTTTTTTTAGGGGCTCAGAGCACTGTAAGTGGTCAGTTTTTTTTTCATTTTTCTAATGCACCCCCAAACTGTAAAAAAGAATGTGATTATTGTGATTTCGGTGAAGATGAAAACAATAATTGTACAATAATTGAACAATAAAAGAGGAATTATTTAAAAATTATTTCGACTAATAGAAACCTATTTAAAGGATTAGCTCATTGTTTAGTTTCTTATTTATTTTAACTGCACAACAACATAAAATGAAAAAGGTGACATTAATACTTTTAATATTTGTAGCTTTATTTGTTACTCTGTCTATTTGTAATGACACACCACCGACAAATAGAAATAATAGTAACAATAATAATGCTAATCACAATAGAAAAGACAATGATTTAGTTACCGATGCTGGTAAAGAAAATAATAGTAACATTCATGGTGGCAAAGATAAAGATCATCCAGTCAAAAACAATAGTGATAGCGACAGTGATAGTGATAGTGATAGTGACGATGATGATCATCATCATAAACATTGTCCTGATCTTGATAGTGATAATGAATTTGATGATGTCAAATATAAACATTGTGCTA
>AJWJ01000463.1:0-19281 GCA_000277445.1 Polysphondylium violaceum
CGAATCTTTACGAAAAAAAAAAAAACACAAAAAAAAGAGACAACAGAGGCGGATATTTGATCAATTATTAAATATAGAAAATTTAATGATGATAAATTGGGGTTTCTAAAACAGATCAACACAATCAACCACAATTAGTCTTTATCATATCTCTGATTTTCATAACAAATAAAAAAAAAATTTCACGTTCTTTTTTTTTTTTTTTTTTTTTTTTTTTTTGTTCAAATTATCATCATTTTTTTTCTATTGTAACATATTACCTTTTGAGTGAGATCATATATATATAGATAAGAATGAACTCACTTTTCAAAAGTCTTCGTTCAGGACCATTGTCCTTCAAACCAAACGCTCTCTACATTACTAGAGCTCACAGACACCCACTCGATTTTAACAAAGATGGCAAATATGATGGTCCAGTAAGTGTTTTTATAAACAACAGTACTACTATTATGTACCACCTCGCCGATAGTAGATAGAGATATCATATGATATTAATTAAAACAAACAACAGTTACCAGAATTAATTGAATTAGAACCAGAAAATATGGCAGTTGATCTCGACGAACAATTAGAAAGAGACCCATCAAAACATTCATCATACTTTTTCAAATTCTTTGGTGTTTTAATTTGTTTAGGTGTATCTATTGCTGCTTTTGCTAACCCAAACAACAAACAAGTTGTATGTATTACTTTACATTGAACGTTGTGTAATCAATATAAACTCAACACACAGTCACAACATATCACCTCCCCCACTATGTAGATACACTACCTCTGCTATTACTAAGATCACTCGTTGGACTTTGAGGTAACAGCAAACATACAGTACAGTACAGTATTTAAGCAGGACTAGTATCGGAATAATAGTAGAGTAGTGGATGGAAATAATGGGGGCAACGCTGAGATTTCCTTTATAATACACTATTTTAGATAAATACTAATATAATATCAACAATCCTCAATATCAATCAATTTAATCGCAAATAATCATAATCACAGGTTGAAAGAGATTTACCATTTAACAATTTATATTTAGAGTATGGTGGTGATCCCAACCAAACTCCAGATGAAGAAAAATGGAGGGTTAAACACAACGATAGACAAGCTGAATGGAGAGCTAACCACTCTAAATAAATAAAAAATAAAACATAATAGTAGAATATTTAAAATTTAATAATAACAATAATAATGACAACAACAAATAATAACAATTCAGTATACAACAAATCAATCATGCTTAATGAGGAAATATTGATTGTGCCTACATGGTGATGATAGTGATGATGAACAACCTCAATTTAGATACATTGTTACTATCACACACGTTCCCCGCACACCCAACACACATCAATAGTAATTATTGTTGTTTATTCTTTTTTCTAAAAGCACACAAAATCCTTTTTTCCTCTTTTCAATCACAAACTAATCCCTCTTGAAACCTTTTTTAGTAAAATTTAACCTAAAAGAGTATGATAATTTATCCAATTTTAAATAAGCGAGGACTATGGCGATATCTGTATCACACATACACACTCCACAAATATTTCCATACATAAGGTAAAGTTCGATAACATCATAGATACACATCATACATATGTATGGTTAATAGCTACTTTTATACATATGTATATTGGTAGGAATACTAAACTAAATATACACCATCACATGTGTGTTTGCCTATTGTTAATTTCATAAGTGTGAGTGTCTCTTTGAAAACAATAGAACATCACCAATAAAGGTGAGCATCTATTCCTATCTTTGAAAGAATCAAAATTAAAAAAAAAATGACAAGTGGTAAGTGGGTGTTTTAAACAAAAGTGTTGTAATTGGGTGTATGTGCCTACAAAAAAACACTACCATTTAAAAATTTCACCCCCACACACTACACACACCACCTTGATCTATCTCTTGTGTTTCTATTTTCAGATAGATATATAGCTCAAAATCTCATTCCAATGAAATACTTGCGGGCGGTAGATCAATCAATAAATCAATATTTGAATACATACTATACCATACAAAACGCCCATGTAATACAACATTTATACCACACCAGTACCTATCAGTTGTGTCACACTCATTTATTATGAGAGTATTAACAATATTACAATAAATCAATCCAACCAATTAAAATTAAAAAGCGTGAGTAAGATGATAGGAAAAACTTTTAGGTCTCTTCCCGAGATAGCAGAGGTATCTGAAAACACAGATAATGAGTAGTGTGTGAGTGGGTAATTGACAATCAGCAGGATCTAATTGATTTTTTTTTAAAAAAAAAAAAAGGAGAAATTTAAAATAAACATCCAAATATAAAATGTTTTGTTTAGAGTACTCTTGACACCAAATTTGTAATTTTAAAACAATCATCACCATACATTTGATCGAGCATTTAAAAGAAAAAATAAAAAATAAAAAAATAATCCCAAAATCACCTTTTCCCACTTCAAAATTATTTATGTTGTGGGTTCCAAGTCTTTATTTCCCCACTGCAAAGTTGTACAACAATATTAAAACATCAACAACACATTTTATCTATTTATTGATATAACAATAGTTGGCGCCAGAGATAAATATACATATATAGCAATAGTGTAGAGGTAGGGGTTTAAATAGTCTATCCCTCCGAACATAATTTTATCTCTTTTGTATTTTTATTCATTTTGTTTGAAAAATATTTTCTCACACTACTGTCACCACGCTCACTTGGCAATTCCAAATTTATAAGCTTCATTATTATTCTCTCTACACAAAATTAAACACAACAATCAAAATACCACCTCTTTCTCACTTTATTGCTACCAATATCAATTAATACCACACTCACACTCTTTTACTTCCAATCACACCACAACCTCACACACCCCACTCACACCGACATTCCCACTCTATTTCATTCACATTTATAATACTACCACTATTGCCACCACTTCACCTTCCAAACTTTCGAAATAACGCCATTGTATATTATTCATACAACATCACACCGAGTTGATAAAAAAAAAACTATTTAAATCACAAAATTTTTTGTACTCTATTCTATTATTTATTTATTTATTACTTAAATTTCTATCATATATCTATTAATTATTTATTCAATTTTACTTTTATAAATCCAAATTTATTTATTTGCTTTTAATTTATTTCTTTGTTTTTCCATTCTACCTTCTCTCTTTTTTTTAATCACAATTAAATATTAAAAAATGGTAGCCAGTGCCGACTTAAATATATCCATTGAAAAAACCAGTCATGGTACTCAACAAATTCCATCTCATCTATTCAATATAAATATGGAGGACTTTATGTTGTTGTCCAACTCTCAAATCTCTTATTTATATAGATCCATCAAAGGTTCAAAAACCACCATGGTATATGCTTATGATGGTACAAGAAGATCATGGTTGATCAATGAAAACAATAGCCAATTTGGTTTACCCTCCAAAGATAAAACCGTTTTAATAGATTATGCCGAGTATTCTAAAACCGCCATTCACAACTTGCTCTATCAATTAGTCATGATGTTTCAACATGGAGTCGACACTATTGTGTACCCAATGTGGTTTTGCACACTCGAAAACCGTGGTCCTGAGTATCTACCCAAATTTATTCAATATCTTTGGGGATTAAAGGCCTTACTAGATAATCCCGAACTAATAGAAATGTACAATGCCAATGGTATTCGTGTTATTTTCTATGGCGAATTTAGAGAATTACTCCAAAGAGGTAATGATCCAGAACTCTTGCGAGTGTTTGAAAAAATTATGGATCAAACCAAACACAACACCCAAAAAACTGTTTTGTTAGGAACCAATATCCAAGAGCCATCAGATGTCATTATTAAAGAAACATTTGACTTTTATTCAAAACATGGCCGTAAACCTAGTAAAAATGATCTCGTAAAACAACATTATGGTGTTGATGTATCAGATGTAAATTTCTACTTGGGATTCGATAGATTCAGTACTGATGGTAGACCAATATTAATCAGTGACAAAGGTGCCGAAGACCTTTACTACAGTGTTTCTCCTCACAGTTTTCTTTCAACCACTCAAGTAAGTAAAAGTTAATTTATAATTTTAGATATTTTTTATATTCCTTTTTTAGTTTTGGGATGTGTTTCATTGAAAACCGTTTTTGTTGAACCACTCTTTTTTCAAACACGTAAACCTTAATTATCTCCCCTTTATTTAAAAAAAAACAGCCCAGAAAAAAAAAAAAAAGATATTTTTTTAGTCAAGCTTCAGGGCTTTCTACATTTTTTCCTTAAACAGTTTTAATTGCTTAAATTACAATTTACAACCCTTTACATTTTTGTTCTTTTCCTATTTTATAAATTTCTATATCCAATCATAACCTTTTCAGGCCTTTTTTTGTAGAAATGTCATACTAATGGAATGTATTTTTAGTTTAGAAAAGTTTTATATGATCACCTCTTTTTGAGATCCGTTTCTAATGCTAAAGAATACACTCTCACTGCAATGGATATTGAGATGATGAAAATATTCTACCAAAACAACAGTAACAGTATAATGGGTGTTGGTGCTGTTAATCCTCACGGAAGATATTGGTATCCTACCCCTCAGGTAATGGTGAGCGGTGGCAGTAGCAACAGTGGTGGTAGCAGTAGTTCCTCGGTGCCCTCCTTGTTGATCCATTTGATGGGTCAAAAAGCAATGAACAACAGCAATACAGGTAATGATTCACAAATGACTTCACCACCCGAGAGCCCTTGCAATATCTCTCGAAAAAATTCATTTAATTCAAACTCATCTGCCTCACAATTTTTCAACAACAACAGCAACTCTGCCTCTCCTCATGTCAACTGCCACGGTCATAGCTGTCACTCACCCACCAAATCAGTGTCTCTTCCTGGTTCACCCAGAGGTTCACCCTCACTAGGTGGACTTTCAAACTCTCCACCAACAAACAAAAACTTGTCACCTTCTCTTTTGAACAGAATGCAACCATTCCTTCAATCAAGTTAACCTTTTTTAAACTTGTTTTTTTTTTTTATTTAAAATAAAGTGATAGACCTTAAAAACAACAAAACATTTAAGAATTTTAAATCTATCTATTCGATCTCTTGCTGCCATCTGTGTTTTTGTTCATGGGTAGGTTGTGGTGTTAGGTAGGTTACTTTGAAAATATAGATTGAAAAAAATAAAACATCCAAATGTCTATCAATATCAACTGTAGTCCAACACACGAAATACTTGAGAAATTTCTGTCTTTTTGATATATATAAGGCAGTAAATTTAGTGCTTATTAAATATCTATCTGTCAAGATAATCGTTGTAAAGAATCAAATTACTGTTGGGCAGATTGTCTCAATCACATATACAAGATCTATGATATTTTCATTGTGTACACAATGAAAACCCCTTAAAACACTTTTTCGAAAATATAAGGGGCGCAAGAGATTTGGGTATGTGGTGCACAAACATTTTACTCAAATAAAGGCAATGAAAATCTCAAAAAATGCAAAAATCAGACTTGTGAGATATTTTTTGCGAATTTTTTTCTATTTTTTCACCCCCAAATCCCATCTTGTCTCTTTTTTTTTTGTGATCACGACAATGAAAAACAAGTAAAAAATAAAATGTTGGTATTTTATCCAGTGTATTTCCTAAATAGGGTATTGTATTGTAAACTATGGCTGGTTTGAAAAACATTGCTTTGACCTCCTCCAATAAAATTTATCTTTGTTTGCGTGGTGAGGTGTTTTTTTTTTTTTTACATCAAAATGCGCATCAAAATAAGTTTTTAGTGGATTACAATACAATGAATCCTGCTTTTGAGATTTATTTTTTTTTTGTAATTTAAAGTCGTTTTACTTCAAACCACAATATCATTGCAAAGTTTCTCTTTCGTTTCTATGTCAGTGTTAGTTGAATTCTACCCGCCCATTAAACGTAAATTTGCTTTGATGTATGATGATAAAATAACTCCTCAGTAAAAGGATGATATATCTTCCAATGAAATGGGTTTTTTTTATTTAAATCTCCCCTGATCATAATCCGAATTAACCCCTTTGTTTGCAAAAAGGTGCGCTATTGAATTTGAATAAACCTTTAACTGTTGTTATTTTTTTTTAAATATTAATTTAAATTTATTTTTTTCTAATAGCTACACCTGTTGCAGCTGTATAAATAAGGGCCACAAAATCATTTTCATAATAAAACCAATTCTCTGATTAATCATCCCCTAATCACCAAGTTACATATTACACTAATCGTAATACACACTTCCATCCAATCAAATTATTTGTAGTTTTTTATACTTCTCGCTTTTTGTAATCTCCTTTTTCCATTTACTTTGAAATACAATGCCTTCTCCAAGTGGTTATGTTCCATTCACTAAATTTTCCAATTACTCAAATGCAGAAATCGCCAAGATTGTATCCAATCATTTACGTGGTCGAAATACTCTAGTCTACGCTTATGATGGTACAAGAAGATCCTATCTCATGGAAAAGGTCGGTGGAGATTCTGTCTCAAGTGGAAATGATTGCCAAATTATAAACTATAACGAGTATTCCAAGACCGCCATTCACAACTTTCTCTATCAATTAGTCATGATGTTTGATCATGGCATTGACACCATTGTGTATCCAATGTGGTTTTGCACACTCGAAGACCGTGGTCCTGAATATTTACCAAAATTCATTCAATATCTTTGGGGTCTCAGTGCCTTGTTAGAGAATCCAGAGTTAGTCCAAGCATATCAAGCACTAGGCATCCGTGTAATCTTTTATGGTGAATATAGAGAGTTGCTTCGTAGAGGCAATGATGAAAAACTCTTGCAAGTATTTGAAGATATCATGGAGCTTACAAAAAACAACACGAAAAAAACTGTTTTATTGGGCACCAATATCGACGAGCCATCAAATACTCTTATCAACGAAACTATCCAATTTTACAAAGTCCACGGCCACCCACCAACTAAAGAAGACCTCATTAAACAATATTATGGTAAAAATGTTGATGACGTTTCAATGTACATCGGTTTTTACAGATTTAGCACTGATGGTAGACCAATCATTATTAGTGACAAAGGCGCTGAGGATTTATATTGGGCCATCGCTCCTCACAGTTTAATGAATGTTCAATCATTTAGAAAAGTTCTTCACGACAACGTCTATCTCAGAACTACCACTAATGCCAAAGAATATGAACTCAAGAATGAAGACATTCAAAAAATGAAAAACTTTTACCAAAACAATATGTATACCGTTATGGGTTGTGGAGATATTCAATCTGGTGCAAATATTTGGTATCCACTTGGTAGTCAAACTCTTAAAAATATAAAGTAAATTAAATTAACAAATCTATGAAATAACAATCAGAACCAATCATGTAAACTCTTTTAATTAATTTTTACAACTATAAATAAATATTTATACAATCTTCCAAAAAAGAATAGAATATTCTATTTAAAATTAAATTATTATTTTTCTTATAAAAATAAAATTTTTTATTTGAAGAAATTTGAGGAAATGCTATGAACATCTCCGCGCTTATTTTTAAATTTTTTGATTTTTTTTTTTTCTATTTTTCATTTTTCATTTTTCAAAGATTTTCTTTTTTTTTTTTTTTTCTTATTGATTAATATTTTATAATCAAAAGTTATAGATATATATAGTTATATATCATTATAGGGTTATCATTAAAAATGAATAACAACAACATTAATGTGATGATTACACAAATTAATCAAGCATTGGAACAATTACACAATCCAAAATCTACATCGGATATGAGACAAACAGCACAAGAGTTTCTCGAAGAAGTTAAACAGCGGGCAGAGGCATATAGCTATGCTATTCAGATACTTTCAACTACACAAAACGATATTACCAAACACTATGGACTCCATATCATTGAAATATTGGTAAAGAATCGATGGTACAATGCAAGCGACAATGAGAGAGAACTTGTAAAGAAAGAGATACTAGATCTGGTTGCACGTGTACCTGGCACAGAACAAAAGTTTATCAGAGAAAAGCTGGTCACCATTCTTGTAGAGATTATTAAACGTGATTGGCCACAACGATGGATCAATCTGTTAGGATCGTTAGTGGACATTGCAAAGATTAGCGATACACAGGCCGAGCTTGTCTTGCTCACCTTTGGTCAATTGCCCCACGACATCATCTTTGAAAACACATCTTCGTCCAATCTTTTATCCGAACAACGTAGAAAGGATTTAATGGCCGGCATCAATGTGGCTGTGTCATCATTGTTTGAGTTTTTCTACTCGATGCTCGAAACACGTTATGCACAATACAAACAAGTTGTCTCTACCGACCCAACCAACGCCAAAAACGCCAACACTAGTAATATTCATTTAATCAATGTATTGTTGAATTCATTGAGATCCTATATCGATTGGGTACCAGTGAAATTGATTTTCAATCATAAATTAGATCTTATATTTTGTCAACTTTTATTAGATATACCTTTTCGTATGGGTGCATGTGAATGTCTCATGTTATTCTTGAATAGAAAGGTTAAAACTCCCGAAGAAAACAAATCTGATTTAATTTCAACTCCATTCAAATCAATGGAAAATATTATTAAATCAATCCTCATTTCAAAAGATTTTGAAGATGATTATTCTTATCATAAACGTTTAACTCAGGTAAATATAGAGATATATAGACATACATACATATTTATAGATATACTAATATTCTTTTATACTATTATTAAATATAGACATTAACAATATTAGGTACACTTCATTTATCAATTTATGATGGTAAAGGTATTTTACCAAATAATTACAATCAGTATTTAGATTTAATGTTACAAATGATTTCACATCCAAGTATACTATTATGTTCATTGGCTATGCCATTTTGGTTGGCATTTTTAAAACAAGAAAACTATGACATACCATTCAAAGATGAAATAATGAAAAAGATATTGGAAATCTCACTATTGAAAATGGTGAGAACTGGTGATCCTGAAAAAGAAGAGAATCCCCAATCAAAGTATTCTGAATTGGATTTTGGTACATCCAAGGAATGGTCCAACTTTTATGGATCCATTAGAAATCGTTATATTGAATTTATAAAGATCATTGCCGCTCACAAACACGAAATGTCATTCTTTTTCATTGCATTGAAAATCATTGAAATGCTTGAATCACTTAAAAACAATGCCAATCCACTCACTCATGAGCAAACTCTCATAACTGAATCACACGCCTACTCTTTGGATTGTATTTTACAAGCTATCAAGGAATCAAACGCTCAGTTTTTTGATTCCAAAAACACTATTTCCACCGCCACCTCTGCAACCACACCTTTTAACGCACTCATTACAACGACCACAGAAAAACTCTTTAGTCTTCTCATTGAAATCACCCATCAAGATCCAAATGTCACCTCTTTTCAAATTGATTGCATTAGCGCGCTCTCTTGCTACTATCAATATCATCCAGAGACTATCCAATTTGTATTAAACAAGATTATTCCACTCGTTCACTTTAAACCCACTCCACTTGCTGGTGTCGATCCAAACTCGAGACACTACCAAACCTCTATTTTACAAGCCCACAGACGTGCCATTACCTCGCTCATCAATTTATCGTCAAGTTTAAATGATGTTATAAAACCCTACTTTGGCACTATCTATCAATCCATGGGTCAATTATTCCAACAAAACCTTCTCAACGAATCCGAAAAGGTTATGATCTATCACTTACTCGCTGTCTTTAGTAATAATCTGTCGAGCTATCAACAAATTGTCGATTTCCTCAAAGAAATACTTGCTATTCACATTACTCAATGGACAGGTGCCGAAATTACTAGTGCTCTTCAATCTCCCGATTCATTTTTATCTTATCTTGGTCTTTTACAACCAGACAATCAAGATCCACTCTTTATCAATAGAAGAAAGAACCTCAGTCTTATGGTATCCACTTTTCAAACATTTTGGAAGAAAACTCAAATCCCAATTAATAGTTCTGATGAAGGATTTTCACCATTTATTGCCAATGGTACTAGTTATAATGGAAAATGGCCAATTTCAAATTTTGTTAAAGAAATCTTACCAAATATTGTTTCATTAACCCGTACCCTCCACTCACTGTGGGATCCAAAAGTTAAACAAACCATTCATCCTTCCTATCATGCAATCTATCAATTGGATGATGCAATCACTGCTCCTCTATTAGGTTATGATTATCACAAAGAAAATAAATCTGAAGCAGGTTATATTACATTTCTTAGAAATCTTTTAGATACTCTAAGAGATAGTTGGTATGTATAGAATAAATAATTATATTAATAATAATAAAAAAGAAAATAATACTAATAATATAATAATAATAATATTTAGTTATGATATTATAGGTTATGGATTTACACATGGTGATGAATTATTTGGAATTCCATCATTACCAAATATTCTTTATGACTCTGTTTTCTCTTATTTGGAATTTTGTGAAAATAGACACTTAAAGATTATTATTAAATTAGTTTTACAACCATTGATTAAATTATGTCCAAACAAACTTCAATCTCAAATATTTGATCCTTTATTCCCACCCTTCCTTTCAACTCTTTACAATAGACTTAAAAGTGGTTGGGGAATTATTGCTACTAGATCACAAAGGTTTGTATACTTATATGAATTTTATTTTTAATCAATATACTAATAATAATTTTAAAAAACGATAGACATGATTCATTTGGAGCAGAAAATGAAAAGAATGAAATTATTGAAGATAAAATTCTTAGAGATTTAACATTTGAATATTTGAATTGGATCACATTGTTTGTTCACCAACCTTACATCATTAGTAGTGGTGACAATATTATTCCGCCAACCATGTATGGCTTATCTTGTTGTTTATTATCTATAGATCATCCAATCTTAAAGAAAACTATTCATCTCACCATTCAATTTATCGATGCTCTTGGAAATGATCAAAAGTTTTACAAATTACTGGGCTCAGATGTATTTGGTTGTTGTCTTGAAGTATTAAAAGAAAACAAAATCTCTGATCTCAACAATGATTTAATGACTTTGATGAAATCCATTTATATTAAATTCTATCAACTTTGTAATCTTCCTCAAAATATTCTTTTAACTCTACCAAATATCACTCCTTCCATTCTTGAAAAATTCAATCGTGATCTTGCAGATTCCAAAGCAGAAAAGAATCAAAAATTATTATTTAGAAGATTACTAAATGATGTCATTGGTGTATGTATTTTTAATATAAATATTTTATGCTAGATTATTAAATAACGAACTAACATCAACTATATTTTAGATAAATTTAAACAAGACAAAGAAAGAATCAATTTTAGATCTTCCTGAAAAGTTATACATTCAAAAAGTAGCCAATTCATCTTGGCTCGAATCAAATGAAAAGTCTTCTCTTGCTGATTTATTTAATTAATAACTTTTGATTCCTGTTACAAATTATTTATCCTCCTTTTTTTTCAGATTAAATAAATAGTTTGTTTTATTTATTTAAATATCACACACCACATTATGAATAATTTGATTATGTATTGTAATATAATATAATAATGATATGAGACGTTTATTGATTTATTATATTAAAATACCCTATTGTTGTTGAAAAAGTTTTTTGATTTAAATTTACAATTCGTTTGAAATATATATACAAAATAAATAGATATCTATAACTGTTGCACATACACATTTAGGAATAGAGATGAGAAAAGGAGACACGCAAATATATAAAAAAAAAAGAAAATATAAATCAAAAAGGAGGAGAGGAAGGGAGGAGGGGAATATGGTAGGGAGGGGGAAGGGGAATGGGAGAGGAGGGGAATATGGTAGGGAGGGGAAGGGAGGAGAATTTATTTATTTGTGTGTTGTTGTTTGTTGTTCATTCTAAACTCTAATGTGTGAAGGAAACGACACTGGTGTTTGTTTTTCTTCCCAAAAATAAATAATGTTGATTCAACGATTTGATTTAAGCAGCAATTGAACATTTCTTGCCAATTTTAGAGATATTGGTTAAAAGTTCATCAGCATTGAGCTTGGTGCTATCACAAGCAACTTTTTTGTTTGGAAGATCGATTTGGATGTTTGATACACCTTCTAATTTTGATAATACAGCAGTGACAGCTTTTGAGCAACCGCCGCAAGTCATTTCAACATTAAAAGTATACTGTAAGTTATTGTTAGCAATCAATTGTTGGTTGGTGTTGTGGTGTCGATGATAAGACAATACTTACAGTAGTCATTGTATAATTATATGAGTGTGATGTGTGTAATGTAAACAGATATTTAGTAAAAACAAAATATTTTGACTTCAAATTTTTTTTAGTTGTTTTTTTTTTTTTTTAAAAAAAATAATAAAAATTTATTCAAAAATTATGGAAGATTCTATCAAATTTTTTGTCATATGGAACGCGGAATACTGGAATGAATTATTATTAGGAAATTAAGGACGTTGAAACAATAAAATTAATTATTACTCATCGTCATCTTTTTGAACATATGAGTGAGTAAAGTGAGGGTGTTAATTGATGATGAATTAATTAATCAGATTCATCAGAGTCAGAGAGAACGACTCTAATTGGTTGAGCTCTTCTTGATGAAGTACCAGAGACTTTGATAACTGGTTCATCATCAGAATCATCAGATTCATCTTCTGAAACATCAGGTTCAGAATCAGAACTAATAACTTTTCTAGATGCTGCTCTTTTGGCTGCTGGTTTTTTGGCTGGTGGACCGACAGCTGGTTTAGATTTCTTTATGGCTGGTTCATCTTCAGAGAGATCGTCATCAGATTGCTCGGAAATTTCAGAGTCTGAGATAATAACTTTTTTAGCGGGTGCCCTCTTGGCAGCTGGTTTTTTAGCAGGTGGTGCAGTGGGTTTAGAAAAGGCATCGTCTAAATCATTGTCTAAAGAATCATTCAAATCCATAGTGTCATCCAAATCGACAGTGACTGCTTTAGCGGCAGTAGGAGGACTTGGTTTCTTGGCAACAAGAAAAGCATCGATTGTGTTTGTCTTTGCAGTGGCTTTGGCAGTTGGTTTTGCGACAGGTTTAACTGGTTTGGTTTTTGGCTCATCGTCAGAATCGCTGTCAGACTCGTCAACATCAGATTCATCCTTCTTTCTCTTGGCGGCTGCTTTAGCGGCAGGCTTAGCAGCAGGTTTAGACAAGGCAGCGACTTTCTTTGAAACCTTGGTCGATGGCTTTCTAGTTCTTGCAAGAGCAGTTTTACCTTTGGATTTCTTTTGGAGATTCAAAGATTGCTCCTTGACAGCTTCATCATAGGCATCTTGTTTATCAAGTTGAATTTCAAGTTCCTTGAGATCTCTCTTATAGATTGTAGACAACTCTGTGCCCAAGAGAACATCCAAATCCTTCTTTTTGGCGTCTCTTTCTTGAAGGATTTTTTTAACTCTTTCCATGGTAAGACTCCACAATGGTAAAGACAAGAGATAATCATAACCCTTGGAATCTTCGTCTTTGACATCTTCTGCTTCTTGTTCGTCGGCTTGCTCATCTTCGTTTTCAGATTCAGAGTTTACAGCATCTTCTTCATCAAAGTCTGATTTCTTACCCTTTAATTTGGAACGAATTTGTTTGTTTACATTCTTGTTGTAGATCTTATCAAACTTCATCTCTTTTAATTTCTTCATAATGTCAACCTTTTTGACATTGGAGATGACCAACTCTTTGTTTACAACAGCCAGAATGAATCTAGCCTTGTTGCTAAGTCTATTGTATTCTTCATTGAGTTTCTCAACGAGGAAATCTTTTCTCTTTTGATAGTATTGCAAACGAATGTTGTAAAAGTGTTGCTGAATCTCGGCAGTGTTTTCATATTTTTTGATTCTACCATCTTCATCAAATGCGACCATATTTGTTTCAGATATTGATCCAACGAGCTTGAATTTCTTTTCTACGTCGATGCTGTCGACTGGAACAGACAACTCTATGATGAAATGAATGGTAGACTCTGAGGAATAGTTTTGATAGCTCTTTACCAATGGAATCTCGGCAACCTTATCTTCGTCGTCATCCTTTTTCTTTCTGGTGGTTTTGGCAGGTTTGGCAGCCTTACCTTTTCCTTTGCCTTTGGCCTTTTCTTCCTTCTTTTTCTTTTTCTCTTCTGGATTAGCCAAGCAGTCCAAGTGCTCTTTAAAGTCGTTGGTCCAATAACCAACGGGCAATTCAGTGACTTCAAATTGATAGTCACCCAATTGTTTCCAAATACCCTTGATGCTGTATTGGTTTGAGCTCTTTGCCTCAACAGTACCAAGGAAACCTCTGTACCATGGTTTGATTGCCTTCATTGGTTTGCCTTCGATGGCAGAATACATGTTTTCAATGAGGTCACGAGGATTGTAGCAAGGAATAGTACTACTCCAACCAGTACCAATACCAAGAGAACCATTGACGAGAATCATTGGAATAGTGGGAATATACCATTTCGGTTGAACCTTTTTACCGTCATCAATGACAACAGAGAGGATAGCGTCATCGTCGGGATGATAGATGGCTCTGGTGATATCTTGAAGATGAGTGTGAATGTATCTTGCTTGAGAGCAATCTTTGCCACCGGCCAAACGAGAGCCAAACGAACCAGAGGGATTCAAAAGATTAATATTATTTGAGCCAACATAATCTTGAGCCAAACCGACAATAGCAGAATACAAACTTGCTTCACCATGATGGTAGGCAGATTGTTCGGAAACATAACCAATAAGTTGAGCAACTCTAAGATCCTTTTTGAGATTTCTCTTGAAACATGAAAACAAAATCTTTCTGAGCGAGGTTTTGAAACCATCGACAATCGATGGAATGGATCTCTCACAATCGGCAATGGAAAAGAGAATCAACTCCTTGTTGATAAAATCTGTGTAATTCAGTTTCCCAACGCCATATTGATCCAAATAGGTGCCTTCAACAAAGGTAGACATCCAATCCTTTCTATTGTCTGCTCTTTTTTTGTTGAATGCCAAATCAATGTAGTCGTCGGCAGTTTCATCCCATTCAAATTCAATCTTGTGTTTGGCAAGATCGGCAAAGTATTCTTTACCTTCAGAGTGTTGACTTGTACCCAACCCCTTGTAATACTTAATATCATAATTATTACCAGTATTTTCTTTTCTCCAAGCTAAAAATTCTGGAAGTGTATAAAATACCTTGAATGATTTCTTTTGATTCTTTTTAAATACCTTTACAATGGGTGTAATAAATTCAACTAAAAATCCTGGCATCTTTAATAATTCTGGCCAAAAATGATGAATAAAATTAATAACCAAACCTTTAATATGTGAACCATCGTGATCCTAGTTATAATAATTAAAATATTAATATTTAATACTATAAATATGTATTTAAACTAATATACATACTTGATCAGCCATAATCATAATATGACCATATCTTAGACCTGATACATCTTCATACTTTTTATTATGTTGAAGACCAACTATATTAATGATGTTATTGATTTCCTCATTATTCATTTTACTTTCAAAAGTCATATCACGTACATTTTGAAGTTTACCTTTGAGTGGAAAAGCACCATACAAATCTTTTCCAACAACACTAATACCAGCAACAGCCAAAGACTTAGCAGAATCACCTTCTGTTAAAATTAATGTACAATCTTCAGATCTCTTTGAGCCTGCTAAATTTGCATCATCCAATTTGGGATGACTAACCTTTCCTTTCTTTCCTCCAGAAGTTGTTTTTTTCATCGAGGTCTGTTCTTTATATTTGGCCCATTGGATGATGGTGGAGACGATACCACTCTTGGCATCTAATACACGTTTGAGGAATTTTTCAGATGGTTCACATCTCGAACCAAACGAAGTGATTTTGCTGGTGAGTGTCTCCTTGGTTTGTGAGTCAAAGTGGGGATTCTCAATAAGACTATTTACAAATACAAATAGATGTTGCTTGATAAACTGAGGCTTCATCTCTATACCACCCTTGTTCTTTTTCATGACTTGCTCAGAGATGGCACTGACAACATTTTGAATGGCATGTGTTACATGTGTACCACCTTTGACTGTACAAATACTATTTACAAAACTGACTTGGTTAAACTGACCCTCGTGCGACAATGTGACTGCAACCTCCCAACGATCACTGACCTTTTCGTAATAGATGGGTGTTTCATTCTCTGGCTCAAAGTAGAGAGCAATGTACTTTTCAAACGACTTAATTCCGAGATCTTTGCCATTGAGTGATACCTTGAGACTAGTGTTGCAACCAGCAACATCATAGACTCTTTTTGTCAAGAGTGCGATTAGATCCTCGTCCATGTGAGTCATACCAAATCTCTTGAGCTCGGGATAAAAGGTGATGCAAGTATAGTCTGTTTTGCCAGAGTAGGTAGTGATGACGGGCTCTTGCTTCTTTTTCATGTTGTCTGTAAATGTTTGTTTCAAGAGCTTTTTATTCTTTGAATCAGAACACTCTACTTGGAATTTGGTACTAAAGATATTGGCTAACTTGGCACCAAAACCATTACGACCACCTGTAAGTCTTTTCTCGCTATCGTCGTAATGACTACTGGTGAGGAGATTGCCAAAGATGAGTTCGGGAATGTAAATATTGTGTTCTTTGTGGATGGCAACGGGAATACCGGCACCATCGTTCCATACCGATATCTTTCCAACCTCAGGATCAATCTCGACCTTAATCATCTTCATTGGAACGTCTCTTTGCTTGTTATCGGCGGCATTGACGAGGATTTCATCGAAAATCTTGTAGATACCGGGTACAAAGGAGATCTTTCTTCTAACCATACGATCATCTTGCCATACGTATAACTCTTCGTCTTGTCTCTCTGTGGAACCGATATAGGTATCGGGACGCAAGAGAATCTGATCCAACAATTCCTTCTTTTGATAGATCTCCTCCAATGACTTTCCACTTTTGACTGTCTTTGTTATATTTTTAAATACATTGTCACTGTCACTATCTGAACCATCACCTCCTGCAAAATCATCATCACTATCGACTGATGTTGTCTTCTTTTTCGTTGAAGCTGCTCTCTTTGCAGCGGGTTTCTTTGCAGCTGCCTTTTTGGGTGCTGGTGCAGCTGGCTTCTTTACAGTGCTAGTCTTTTTCTTTTTTGGTGATTCATAATCTGATTCTGAATTAAATTCATCGTCATCAAAGTCACTACCAGACATATAATCTTCATCACTCGACATTTTAATTTATATATATAAATAAAATACACTGTATTTATTGTAGTTATAATTGAATAATACTAATAAAAAGAGTGTATTTAATTTATGAATAATTGTGTGAACTAGGTTGTAATAAAGAAAATAAAATGATGAGAAGTGAAAAAAACCTCTTTATAAAACTTGTCAAAATTTTTTTTTTTTTGAAATTCTAAAAAAAGCGCGGGAAAAATATATTCTTGGTATCTCTTATTTTTTCCCAGATTGTATTGTCAATTCTCGATTGGGTAAATAGAGAGAATATTTCTAATCATGGTTTGTCAATTTGAAAATAATAAAATAAAAAAAACAAAGAGACATTTTATATATATATAAATTACAGGTTTATTATGTATTTGTTTTTGTGTTTTTGTTGGGATTATTAGTTCTTTTGTTTTGAAAAAAAACTAATTTAAATATAAAACTGGTACAAGATATTTTGGTGATATATTAATTGTTGTTGTTTTTAGTTTTCTTCTTCAGCAGCAACTGATTCTTCAACTTTAGATTCTGATTCAACTTCATGTTTGTCAACTTGTTGTTCTTCTTGTTGTTCTTGTTCTTTTTCTTTTTCTTCTTCTTCAACAGCGGCAACAACTTCCTCTTGTTTTTCTTCTTGAGCAGCAACAGCTTGTTCTTCTTGTTGTTGTTCTGGTTCTGGCTCAGATTCTTTTTCTTGTTCTTGTTCTAAATTGGTTTGTTCAAATTTCTTTGTTACAGCAGTTTCGTCGACATTGATGTTTTGGAATCTTTTAACGTCATCTTCATTATTGCTACCAGATTGTTCAGCCTCAATCTTTTCAACGGATGGTACATAGTTGGAGTCTTTTTCCAAGTATGGGAATGGATTGTTTTCCCATTTGTCAGAGTGTTTGGCCTTACCAAAACCTTCGTCCAAGTTTCCTTTGGTGGCATAGAGTTCTTTGAAATGTGGTTTGCAATAAATGATACCGTCCAAAGAGACCATGGTACCGAGGGTTTGAACAACACCGCATTTGCTGCACTTGAGACAGGCCTTGTGGAGGACTCTCTTTGAGTCGGTTTCTTCGACGGTGATCTTTTCAGTCAAGTATACAGATTTGCCACAGGCGTCGCACTTTTCGCTACCGACGGCAGTGAATTTCTTGGCAATGTCTGGGTTGGCTTGATTGGTATTTTTGGTGTTGTCGGCAGCCTTTTCTACGGGAACAAAGGAACCGCCTGGGGCACTGTTGACAACTGGGGTCCATTTGTCATTGGTTGGCTTGTTGAGACCAAAGCTTTCGTCATAGTTTCCTTTGGTGGCAAATAATTGTTTGAAATGTGGTTTGCAATAGAAAACACCGTTCATGGAGGCATAGGTACCAAGATTCAATGTAATGGCACAATGTTTACATTTGAGACAATTCTTGTGTAAAACTTTTTTGTCTTCTTTATCTTCAATAACAGTCTTTTCAGTCAAATACACTGTAGTGTTGCAAACGGCGCATTTCTCTGCTGATCCACCAAATCTGTTGGCAATATGAGATGGTGTCTCTTTTTTATCAGAAGTAACTTTTGTTTCTTCAACTTTAATGAATGAGCCTAATCATTGTTATATTTATATATTAATATCATTGTCAACAATTATCAACCAGGTAATTATAAAAAAAAAAAAAAACTTACCTGGAGCAGTGTTGGCTTGTGGAGTCCATTTTTCAGAGTGTTTGCTTTTACCAAAACCTTCATCATAGTTTCCTTTGGTGGCAAATAATTGTTTGAAATGTGGTTTACAATAGAAAACACCGTTCATGGAGGCGTAGGTACCAAGGGTTAAAGTAATTTTACAGTGAGTACATTTTAAACATAATTTATGGAATGTTTTTTTGTCTTCTTTATCTTCAACGACAATCTTTTCTGTTAAATAGACAGTTTTAGCACATGCAGTGCATTTTTCAGCTGAACCACCAAGATTGACCATTTTTTAAAATCTTTATTATTATTATTTATATATATATTATTTATACAAAATTATTAGTATTGGGAATTAATTATTGAAAATGCCCCTTGGGTTATTTATAAAAAAAAAAAAAAAAAAATAAAAATAGGCTTTGTCTTTTTTACTT
>AJWJ01000464.1:0-19121 GCA_000277445.1 Polysphondylium violaceum
CCTTTTTGTCAAGAATATCAATATTCATGAATAAATAAAATAATTTATTTTAATAAAATTCATCATCCATTAGATGTTTCATTATCACCTTTTAAGAGAGGAAAAAACATTCCTTCCCCTCTATAAATCTCCCACCTTTCCTGAGCATCTAAAATTGTCACTCCGTGGACCAAGAAATATAAGTATCCATAGATGTGATATGTGATATATGTGATATATGTGATGGTGGGATGGTGGGATGTACTACTATATATATGTGCTCAATCGAAACTCTCATTTTTCGTTTTTATGAGAATCATTCGAATCTCTTGAATTGGGGAAAATCACTAAAAAAACGAATTGTTTTTACGATTTTTGTGGTTACAGAATGCTGTGTCATGACTGTATGCTATTCTGATCCTCATAATAGATTACAGTTAATATGGCCCCCCACCTTTTTGGGGACTTTAGGATATTTTTCTCTCCTATACGAATATTTCCCACCTTTCTTGATCAATCTAAAAGTCTCCGATTCCCGAAAAAATGTGACTTTGAAATTTTCTGGGGAATTTTTTTTTCACACAGAAAAGACTTGGTTTTAAGGGAAACCACTTTCTTAAAACAAAAGAAAAAACCAAGAGATTAAGAATTGTGCAATATAAAAAGGATGGAAACAACATAATTGTAAATCATTCAATTCTATTACAATTAATTTACTTTAAATATCCTTTTATTATTACCTTTATAACACCCATTCAAAAAATGAAATTTTTATCTTTAGCCTTCTTAATGATTATGATCGCTCTTGCTAGTGCAGGCTGTGCTAATCCATCTGGTTTCCACGCTACTTTTACTGCAAACTCTTTTAATATGGCTGATGCTGGAAGTTCATATGAAAGTATGTGTTTTTACAATCAATGGGGATTTTAGCTCGAAAAAAATACTAATTAAATTAATAGCTGGTCAAGTTAACATTGACTTTGTTGGTCAAAGAGCTTCTTCAGTGTTTGAATTTTATGCCCAAGATGGAAAAATCTATAGTGGCCTCACTTGGGCTTTCGGCACTAATGTAGGTAGTATTATTTTTGTTTTTAGAAAGATGGTTATACTGATTTACTTTCACAAATAGCAAACTGCCTACTTTATGGATACCAATGGTAACTGTCAAGAATCCCCATCAAATGTTGCTTTTCCAACTGGTTGGCCAGCCGTTATAAAGGATGATGGTTCCTACACTATCGGTGTATACCGTAAGTATCTCTATATATTGTTATCAATATAAAAATACACTATCACTAACTATTTAAATCCTTTAATACGTTTAGCTGTTGAAATGCTTGAAGTTGAAAGTGAAGTTACATCAGTAAATCAAACCGTTTTCTTTGATACTGACAACTGTGCTTTGGTCTCCTCTTATTTAACCAATGCCGATCAATCAAACCCAGGTTTCTCTACCATCAATTACTTTAATGTTGGTCTCCCAAGTGAAGCTGCTTTCCAACTCCCACAAGCTTGTATCAATGCTGTTGGCTCATCTAAATCAATCTTTAAATTCAACCATAGACGTGAAAATGTTCATTCCCCAGTCTCTAAAGCCCTTAAATACACTTTAAATGCTTTATCAAACTAAATTCGATCAATGTTTCAAACAACAAATACTTAAAAGTTATATATAATAAAGCCGCGTCTATTTTCTAAAAAACTAGATTGAAGATAATATAATTGTTGTACTTATTACTTTTTAAAGCTTAAACTTTAAAAGACTTGATTAAGAAACATAATGCACTAGTTTAGAATTCTATCAGTATACTTGTTAAATTTTAATGTTCTTAATCACCCACAATGTTCTTATTCAACATGTTTAAAGATAATCTCAAATGATTATTAATAATAATCACTACTGATCAAACTATAACATTATCTATGAGATGTGATAAATAAATAAATAAAAGTTAATTTTATTTTTGAAAAATTTATAAAACTTTTTTTGATCTATTTGTCAATTTAGTTTTTTCAGTAACTGTGTCCTCTTCATCACTAGAGTCAATGCCAATGTTATCCAAGTGAGTTTTCTTTTTAGACGATGCTGATGGATGAGCTTGACGATATCTATTCAACCAATCATTGATTATGTCACGAAGTTGTTCCACTTGATTTGGAGCGAAAAAGAGGGTTTCAGTGATTGCAAAATTCATAGACGAATTCATGACGGCCAATCTCCAGAATTTCTTTTTACCTTCATAGACTTGTTGCACCAATGCCTCTCTAATATTATCCAACTCTAATGGAATCATGTTTCCCGGCTGACGCATTATCAATTGCAACACATTCTTGTACTCTACGATAAGTTTACCTTTTTTAGCATTGAAATCCACAGTGTATTCATCATGAACGCCAAGTAGACCCACAAGACAAAATGTCAATAGAAATACAAATTTGGCACACTTGATAAACAGTTCATCAGTCTCATGAAATATAAATGGCAATAGACCAATACAAGAGATGCCAAATGCCATTCCCCATTCTTTTAATCTATTTCTCTGTAAAATAATTAATTGATTTGAGTTGTTACAAGCTATAATCATTTTACTTGTATCTATATATATATTGTTGTGTATATGTATTGAGTGAGTGGTAAATGAAAAAAATAAAAAAAACTACACACACATAACCATCAGTCAGTCAATCAAAAGTGATAAAATTAGAAAAAATAAAAAAAAATAAAAAATAAACACACTCACACACATAATCAATCAGTCAATTTTAAGATTTAGATAAATTGATATAATGAATTACATTAATTTATTTGAATTCTTTACAATTGTTTTTGAGTTCGTTGACGAGTTCTTCAATGCCGACAGAACCTCTGACAACATTATCTCTAGTTCTAACATTAACGGTATTCTTTTCCATTTCTTCTTGACCAACAACTAAAATATAATTGTATTGGGCAACTTGAGCTTGTCTGACTTTGTTTGAAATAGTTTTATCTGAACCATCGACATCGACATAGAAACCAGCATCGATCAAGGTCTTTTGTACCTTTTCGGCATGTTCATTAAAGGCCTTGTTGACAGTGACAATGTTGACTTGACGTGGAGACAACCAGAATGGCCATTTACCACCAGTGTGTTCAATTAAAATAGCCATCATTCTTTCGACGGAACCCAAAATAGCTCTGTGAATAATAACTGGACGTTTCTTTAATTCGTTGGCATCTTCAGATTGGTATTCCAAATCGAAACGAATTGGGAGTTGGAAATCCAATTGAATGGTGGCACATTGATGGGATCTCTTGAGACAATCGGTGATGTGAATATCGATCTTTGGACCATAGAAAGCACCATCTCCTGGATTGAGTTTCCATGGTTTGCCAAATTTGTTGAGGGCAGATTCAAGAGAACTTTCGGCGATTTGCCATTGAGCAGCTTCACCTAAACTGTTTTCTGGACGAGTAGAGAGTTCCAAACTAAATTCAAAACCAAATACACCGTAAACGTATTGCATAAATTCAAGACAAGAGTTGATTTCTTGTTCAATCATTTCAGTGGTACAGAAAATGTGGGCATCATCTTGTTGGAATTTACGAACACGGGTGAGACCAGTGAGGGCACCAGCCAATTCGTTTCTGTGGAGTACACCAAAATCGGCAAAACGGATTGGGAGTTCACGATAGGATCTTTGACGATGAGCAAACATCAAACAATGACCTGGACAATTCATTGGCTTCAAAGAGTAGTTGCTGTTATCGCAACTGACTGGGAACATATTTTCACTGTATTTGGCCCAATGACCAGATTGTTCCCAGAGTTGTTGAGAAAACATGGTTGGGGTGATGACTTCGGTGAAGCCTCTACGTTGATATTCGTCTCTGATAAACTCGACCAATTTGTTGTAGATTCTGGAACCGTGTGGCAACATAAAGGCACAACCTGGACTGTATGGATGGAAAAAGAAGAGTTCTTGGGCTTTACCAACATTTCTGTGGTCTCTGAGGGCAGCTTCTTTCATGAATTTCTCATACTCTTCCATTTGTTTCTTGTCTGGGAAAGCAATACCATAGATTCTTTGTAATTGATCGTTTTCAGCTTTACCCATCCAGTAGGCAGAAGAGTTTTTGATGACGCTAAAAGCCTTGACGTAAGAGGTGTTTGGTACGTGTGGACCTCTGCACAAATCGACTAAAGTACCACAACGATAGAGTGATACAGTTTCCTCTTGTGGGATCTTTGAAATGATCTCAGTCTTGTATTTGTTGTATTTAAACATGGTGAGAGCAGTGTCACGAGCGACATTTAATCTCTCAAATGGTTGTTTTTCAGAGACAATCTTTTGAACGACGTCTTGGATCAATTTGTAGTCGTCAGAAGAGACAATCTTTTCGCCCATAGCCATATCGTAATAAAAACCTTCATTGGTGGCTGGACCAACACAAAGTTGACCACCATAGATTCTCTCCATAGCTTGACCAAGAATGTGAGCAGCTGAATGCCAAAAAGTCTTTTTACCTTCTTCTGAATCAAACTTCTTTAATACAAGATTACAATCACTCATGATTGGTCTAGAGATATCGTGAATCTTTTCGTCAACAAGTGAGCTGACAATAGAGTCTGCAAGACCACGAGAAATACCCTTGGCAACATCGTATGGAGTGGTTTTTCCTGCAATACCATCGACAACTTTACCATCTGGTAAAGTAACTTTAATTGGTACATCTGGTAAATCTATTATATAATAATAATAATTGATGGTGATGATATTGTATTAGTTGATTTGATCTACTTTTCAATGCAATCTAAACAAACAAACTAAAAGTAATGATCATTTACTCTTTAATTCTTCTAAATGTTGAGCCTTTAAGCCTTCCCAAATAGCAATTCTTTCAGTGATATAATCTGGAATCACAAGTGAATCAGATGCAGAAGATTTCTTTGGTGCTTTTTCTTTTTTTGGAGCAGCTTGCTTTTTTTCAGCGACAGCTGGGACAGCTGGTGCTTGAGTTTCTTGTGGTGGTTGATCAGACATGATTGATATAAAATGTGTATTATTGTGGTGTAATATAAAACTAACTAACTAACAAATAGATAAATATATTTCGAATATAAATATTATGTGTATGTATGGATATTTATTTATTAATTAAGTCCAAGCGTCAGTGAGTTCACTATTATTCAACAGCCGATTTTTATCTTATAAGATAAATTTCTCAAAACTCAGAGGTGGGTGGTGCTCGCTCAAAATTTTTCAAAATTGAAAAAAAAAAAAATTGAAAAAAAAATTTTTTCAAAATTTTGATAAAAATAACGTAACTTGTTGATTAGTTTGGATTGCCTTTTATAAAAGGAAAATAAATGTGTTTGGTTATAGCACCACAGAGATATATTTGAAAAACAAAACAATAAAATAATAATAATATTTACACTTTTATTTATTCTAAATTTAGCATAATCGGTCATAACTATTGATAGAAATAAACAAATTTTTGGGCAAAAAAAAGAAATTTGATTTCCTCTTTTTTTTTTTTTTTGGTTCTTTTTTTTTTTGGATAAGCAATATACGGCTGATGAAAAAAATTGCTACATAGTATGGTTGATGGGTGAATACTTTACTATTGATTGTTGTTGTTGTTGTTGTAGTTTGTAGTGATATAGTGATACCTAATAATAAATTTGGTAAATTCTTAATTTTCCCAAGAGATCTAAAATGATGTCAAAATAAATAAATAGAGGTGGATGGTTAGTTGAGGAGATGTTGTGTTGTGTTGTGTTGTTATTGTTGGATTGTATTATAGTATAGTATATATTATGATGACTAAGATTTAATTTTCAAATTCTTTAATTGTGTAATTTGTTCTTCCAATTGAGTGACTTTTAATTCCAATTGATAGACATCAGAGGGCTTAGTGGTTTTGTAATTAAAAATTTCAATTGGATGACTATCAAAGTCTTCTATAATTTCACCTTTTTCATCATGAGTTTTGAATAAAAGAATTTGAATAGTTTCACCATATTTAAAGGTTCTAAGTTGCACTTCAATGAGTTCAGATTTCTGATAGGGATCCAATGAATCAACAATAGGAACAATATAGTAGCCATCATAGGTGAGTGTTTTTGTTTTCTTTAGTTCAAACCCTGTAATTACCAATGGAATATCTAAAATACTTTGATTAGCACATCCAATAATACTCGACTGAATATCAAACTCAATATCATTTATATCATTACCATTGTTGTTGTTGGTGTTGGTATTGTTGGTGTTACTGTTATCATTATTATTGAGGGAATTAAGAATAGGACTATTACTATTCAATTTAATAGTATTGAATAATTGAATCTTTTCTTCTATAGCAGTATCTACCATAAACTTATTTTTAATATTTACATCTTCATTGTTGTTATCACTAGTATCATACTCAACTTCACTGTTGTTGGTGTTGTTACTATTGCTACTATTATTTACAACTCCACCATTTAAGAATTTAATACCATTTAAATGATTGCCTAGAATCATGTTGTTGTTACTACTACCACCACTATTGCTATTACCTAGAATCATTTTCTTTGGCGAGAGTAAATTGGATTTATAATTTTGGAGAGTCTTACTAACACTTTCAATTAGATCATTGGATTCTTTTGTTGATAGATCATCATCAGACTCCATATCATCATTTATAAAGTCATCATTATCGTCATCTATATTTGTATCATCATCGTCATCATTGGTGTTGATATTATTAATATGTTCATCATCTTCATAATCATCATCATTGTATTCAAGTTTATCTTTTGATTGTTTGTTGTTGATGTTGTTGTCAGATGATTTTAGAATACCATTACTACCATTCAAACTTTGTATGTTATCAATATCAAAATCACCACCTTGGGTATTCTTTATGGCAATTGCCCAACCAAATGGATAGTATTTGGTTTTGATTCTTATAAATTCATTTGTCACATTATCAATTGATACATTACTGGGAACATAAATAGTTGCTGGAATGGTTGTTGGAATGGTTGTTGGAATGGTGCTTAATGGTTTTGGTGGTTTACCATCTAAAACTGGACTAGTTGTACCACTACTGGGCACACTTTGAGAGATGGGTAATTTAGATGGTAGTTTTTGTTCTTGATGGTGTTGGTGGTGTAGATGATGATTGGCAATATTTTGACTATGTTGTTGTTGATGATTAGATGGTGTGATATTTGGTGTGTTTGATGCACTATTATTGTTATTATTATTGTTATTATTGGTATTGTTATTGCTATTGCTATTGCTATTGCTATTATTGTTACCATTACTATTACTATTAGTATTATTATTATTAATACCATTGATTTGTGGAGATGGCACAGTGTTATTGTTTGAAAATGAAGTAGATAAAGAAGATGAAGAAGATTTATCATGATGATGACCAGTTCTTTTGGCAGTTGTTGTTGTGGTTGTCGTTGTGGTGGTGGTTGTAGTAGTTTCAACTTCATCATCATCATTTGAAATAGATGTAGATGTAGAAGATGATCTAACATTGTTGTTGTTGCTATTGCTACTATTATGATTATGATTACTATTATGATTACTATTTTGACTACTATTACCATTACTACTTGTTTGGTTTGGACTATTGCTATTACTATTGCTATTGCTATTACTATTACTAGTACTAGTACCATTACTACTACTATTACCATTTGTTGTATTTTTCCTACGTCTTTTTATACCTCTTTTATTCCCGCTGTTGTATTTCATATATTCACGACAATGTTTACTATATCCATGCCAAAAGTATTGCAATCTAAATGCTTTAATGAGAGCATTCTCACCTGTTAAACTAAACGTTTGCACGAGATCATCAATGATTTGACCAGCACGTTCAGAATTTTGAGGCATGTATTTTGTTTTATCTTGATCTTTAATTTTTAACAAATCCTCCAATTGAATGATAGAGTTGCCATTCTCATTAAACATATCATACTGCTTGTAGAGATTATATAGTTTTTCCAATGAATTTCTAACTATATTTTTTGCATGTGTTGATTTTGAAGTCCTAACGATATCTGAAATCCTTGAAAACTGCATGCTTTCTATATCTAAATTTTCAAAAATAATTGTGTTGTGAAAATATCCCAACTCTCGACAAAGTTGAAATTGACTATCATCGATATAAAAGTCTATAATCGTTTTTGTTTAAAAATATAATATAATATATAGAGAGCAATGATTCAAAATTATAATTATTATTGTAATTTTGTTATAGTTGATTATTGATATAGATATATAGATAAATCCTAGGGTTAACATTAAGATTCATAGATGTGTAAACATGAATAATTATAACGATTAATTTTATAGGGAAAAATTAAATTGGCCAATATAGAATATTTATATCTAGCTTATCGTAAATAAATAAACAATATGTAAACATGACTCTCATAACAATAGTGCAACAGTAGTCATATTCCTATGTATTTTGTTTAGATAGACTTTGGATTAAAAAAAAAAAAAAAGTCAAGTATCCTCCCCCATAAAATTTATCCAATAATAAAAAAAAAAAAAAAGTTAAAAATAAAAAATATCTTACATCCAGAAGCAGCATTGTTTGCAGCATTGTTTGCAGCATTGTTTGCAGCAGAGTTAGAATTATTAGAATTATTATTATTTTTATTACTATTGTTATTGGTACTATTAGTGTTATTAGGATTGGGGCTATTGCTATTGTTATTGCTATTGGTCCCCATGTTTTTATTTTGATTATTAAAGTTTAACAAATTTGTTACACCATAGTCAAGAGTTTGATCATCATTTGGATGGCCATCTTCCTCATTTAACAGGTTGTTAATATTGCTAACATTGTGATTTTTACTATTATTGTTGGGGTTGATGGAATCGATATTGGTCATATCCATATCATTATTATTATTGTTGTTGTTGTTATTGTTGCTGTTGTTTTTATTTTTGGTAGTGTTGGTACTACCATTACTATAGTTATGGTTATTGATATTTTTATTATTATTTTCAACTTCCATGGTTACTTTTAATATAAATGTACATAATATAAATACAAAATAACACAAATATAAAATGTCACTTTTTTTAAATGTTGAATTGAAATATTGGTTGTTGTTGGTTGTTGGTTGATGGTTGATGGTTGTGATTTCGGTAGTCTATTGAGTAGAAATGCAAAACAAAAAAAATGAAAAAAAAAAAAAAAAAAAAAAAAAGTAAGTTGTTGGTGAAATAAAGTTAGAGATAGACACACAAAACAAATTAGAGGTGAATCAAATTAAAATGTGGATGACTATGAATTGAATTTGGTTTAACAAGGGGTGAACTTTTGGGTGGTTTGGTTGAAGGATTTTAATTAAAAAAATTAATTTAAAATTGAATGGAATGTTTAAAATGGTTTCTAAAAAGAGTACGATTTTTAAAAAGTTTTTTTTTTTTTTGTTTTTTTTTTTTCACAATTAACGAAATAGATAAATATATATTTATAAATATAGAAAGTGAATCAATGATAGCACAAAATAAAAGAAACTTGTGGTGGTAGTGGTGAGTACAAACAAAGAGATTGAAAAGCGAAACTTTTTTTTATGTTTTTTGCTTTTTTCTCTAAATGTGTGATTTCTAGAATTCCCTAATTAGAGCAAAGCCAACATATAAAGACAAGTCATCAATTTTGTCGAATATGAACCTTTCTTTCTTACTGCCTCCTATATGATATCCTGTGTTGTACAATAATAATAATTTCACACAATCAAAAATAAATATTTTGTGTGGGCTGTGTGTTGACTTTGGGTGAGAGTTCTTGGTGTTTTTTTGGTTTGACTTTTTGTTCTGTTGTTATTGATATAGATAGACAATAAAATTGATAAGGAAAAAAAAAATATAAAAAGAAATAAAATTAAAAAAAATAAAAAAAAAAAAAAAAAATTCTGTTGTTTCTTTTGTTAGAAGTGTTGGTGGTGTTTTGTAAAACAAACACTTGTTGTTGTTGTCTTGGTTTGGTAAAGTGATATACACGCACACACTTTTTCTCTCTCTCTTAAGAGCTAGCTTTTCTCAAAGTTTTTTTTAAAGAATTTAAAAAAAAAAAATAAAAACATTTCGATTTTTTCACATTTTTTTTTAATCATGCACGTGCTTTTTTTTCATTTTAGCAAATTTTAGAACTCATTTTAATGTGATTTTGCATTTGGTCACGTGGACCATGGGGGGGAGTTGCAAATATGAAAAAAAAATCATAAAAATTTAAAATAAAAATTTTTTCAAAACACATGTCACATCCGATTTCAAATCTCTGAGAGTGGTGGGTGTGTGAGCTTATTTAAAAAATCCACAATCTCCGTTCAAAATAATAAAAGTAGTAATGCTATATATTGATAATATGCATGCAACCCCACCACCCATATAGATTTAAATTAAATTGGATTAATTAAATTAACAAAACAAGGGTTATTGTTTGATGGAATATTAGTAATGAATGGTGGTTTGTGGTGTGAGTGAGTGTATTTGGTGTGTGTGCACTTGTATTGGGGGGGAAAGCAACAACCATCTTTCTATTTGTGTTCACACACATCCGAAATAGATACTAAATCCATTGTGTCGTTGATTTAACGAAATACATGCACAGTTTAATTATTTTAAATTGGAAAAGCGCCTTTTGAAAGTGCGTGTCCCTATTAGGTGATTCCGATTAAAAATAAAATTTTTGAAAAAAAACAAAAACAAGAAAATGACATAAGCACAGCTCTTTGGTGGGTGTGCATGCAGAGCTCACGCTTTTTTGTATCAAAGAGACTTTTTTTGACTTTTGATTAAAATTTTATCCTTTCAAAGTGTGGTGATCTCTTTTATTTTTAAAAAATTAAAGACATCTTTTTTAGCTGGATCTTGCACCCTTCCAATTGATGATTGGGTATCTCTGTGAGTTGTGAACTTCCATCATTGTATTTGGTGTGTGTCCCGTGTCAATGGGGCTTAACCCCATTTTGTGTGGGATATTGATTATTTTGAATGCAATTAACGTTTATTGTCTGTGCATTCATATCAAAAACATGCAACCCCTCCAATTGGCGAAAATGCTAAAATTCACGTGCTGATCTTTGCAAAAAACGTGGATTTGTCGTGCAAAAAAAACCATCTATATAAAAAATACCGAGATTTTATAATGGGGTAATTTTTTTTTCTCAAATTTGTATTATGATTCTTTGATCGATTTAACCTTTTCCAAAGAAATGATAAGTTTTATTATTAGTATTAATAGTTATGAGAATGATAATGATATTGAATAGATTAGTAGTATTTTATTTAATAGTTTATAATTTTTCAACAATATCCCCAATTGAAATAGTATCACCACCAGCATTTTCTTCGTGGATACAAAGAATACCAAATACTGGTTTACCATTGAGTGATTTATAACGATTCATGGTTCTGAGTGGCTCATTGTCACCATAGGGGTCAATGACACCTTTGTTTGGATCTACGGTGGTAAATTTACATCTTGGGGTGTGTTCAACTCTTTTGAGAATAACATTTGAAATGGTGAGGTCTTTCCATGAATCCTCTTCAAATGGGAAACAACTGTCGTTCAAGAGAACGTTGGGTCTATAGTTGGCAACGGTGGTTTCTGGTTGTTGTTTTTCTCCTTTTTCTTGTCTGGTCTTGTGAATGAGTTTGTTGAGTTCAACAATAGAGTTTTCGGCAAGAACCATTACATGACTAGAGTCACAAAAAGATGTTTGGTATTTATCTTTTTCTTGGTCACTGAGGTTTTGATAGTTGAGATTATCAAAATAGTAGGCCTTCATTCTACGTTTATAATCGTCAGCCATAGCAACCAATCTAACATCTTTTCCAAAAAATTCACTAAACCATTGGTGGGCTTGTTCGCCACAATCAAAAGCATCAACTAAATCTGACCAAACTGTAACTTTTACTTTTTCTCCTCCTTGTGGATCCATTGGGACCTTGTTTAGCATCGAATATTAGAATCAAATTTGTTGGTGAACTAACGACAATACATACATGTAAATCATTTGGCATTTTAGCAGATTTAATAATTAAAGTTTTTCCATCCAAAGAAAATTCAGGGACAATTTGTGACATTTCAGGATGATTTCTTTGGGTCATAAATCTACCATTGTGTACCAACATCCATCTTCTATCGTTGACAATTCCAAATTTATCAAGAGTGATTGATTTAACTGGAACACCAACACATGATTTAACTGTAGTTATTTTTATAATTATAAAAATATTTAATAATTAATATTCTCGCTCTCTCGCAATCAATCATGAAGATTCCCCATTAATTTTCAGATTCTGCAAGATTGGATTTTTTTTTTTTACTCATCAAGTACTTGATGAGAACCATTTTTTCCATTTTAAAAATGATCCTTAATTGGGTGTATTGCTCAATGACCGTTGCACAACAAATACAGCCACACACATACATGGTGATGGAAAATGGTGGAGATAGTGTAAAATAGCAATGTGTGTACTTACTTGGATAGACATAAAGAGCTTTTACACGGATTGGTCCATTACGTTGAGAGGAGTCGTAATTAGGGGGTACATAGTTGACTACACTTGGTGTTTTGTTTACCAAATAGTGGTAGTAATAGTAATAAGATGCAACACAAACAGCACCTGCACTAATGAGTGCTTTTAAGCCAATATTGCCTTCAACCCAATTGACAAATCCACTCATATTAATAATTTACAATAAAATGATAATTCAATATATTTATATACAATCTAAATTAAATTTCCAATAGCAATAAAAGCAAAAAAATTTGAACACACCCATTTTGATTCATGTTCATCCACACTACCACCACCAAAATTCAAAAAAAAAAAATAAAAATAAAAAGAAAAATAAAAAATATATTCTAGGGTTTTGGAATGATCCCCTAGAACAAATCTATAAAAGAGTGATGTGCGTCATATGATTATGTTGCTATTGCAATGGATTACAGGATGAAGATATTGTATTTGAGTGTAATTTATTACTATTATAATATCATATATTAATGATGACTATCGATAGCATAAGATAAAGTGTGGTGTGGCAGGTGTACAAAAAAGGTGAGAGAGTATTCTAGGATATGGTATTAGCAAACTAGTCTTTGTGATAACATTCCCTACACACTGATATATATTTATCAGCGCCACCTATCAACTCTACGGAATCATCTGAAACCGTTCTTTTGGAGAAAGCGGCATCACTATAGCAAACCATACAAACGGCATTTAGTTTCGTTATCTCTTCAGATTTTGGTATTAGTTCCAATACATTTAACCATGGCTTTCTTTGGAAAGTACCATCTAATGCAGCAACAATGACGGTTTTGCCTTTGTTGGCAAGTTCTTCACTAAAGGTAGCAATATCGGGGAACTAACAAGAGGTCATCATAATATTAGTAACAGTGTATCATGATATAAAAGCAATCTACTTACAAACTGACCTTCATCAATACCAATGACATCATAATCTTGAGCTTTAGTTCTAGCATCCTCCAAAACAGAGCATGGGAAAGCAGAATAAGTTAATCTGCAAGTGAGATATAAATTAGTATACCATTATTATTTGATATGAAAACCAAAGCAAAGCCCTACTTACTTATCATGTGTATATAATAAAGATTTATTTGAAGAGTCTGATAAATCATTGTATCTAATGTCTTTACTATACTTTATCAACAAGCATTTCTTATTGGCAAAGTTGAATTTTTTGATTCTTCTAATAAGTTCTGTAGTCTGTGAGAAATAAGCAGTAGTTAATATTTGTATTGGTTATTAATCTATATGCAAAGTTTGCTTGGTATTTACCTTGCCACTAAACATTGGTCCACAAATTAATTGAATTTTACCGAGCATCGTCATTATTAATATTGATTGTTGTTTGTGTGTATAAGAGGAAATGTGTGTATGTTCGAGTGTTGTCAATTTTTAATCAAACCTCCCCCATCAAATTGTGTTTTTTTCTAAGAAAAACAAATCGACTTTTAATTTACAAAAAAAATGAAAATATTCAAAATAAATAAAAGTTCCAAGCGTTGCGTCGCCTGCAGAGATATTTTAGTGATTTCATACAGAGAGAATAAAAAATCGAGTCGTAGTGATAAGAGTTGATTATTAAAATAATTTAAATGCTTTATTACAACATCATATATTAATGATATTGATAATGTAAAGGTCGGTAAAGGTAGGGGGTAGGTACTGTACAGAAAAGGTGGAGTTAGTAGTATCTAAGAGGCTTTGATAGTTTATACAACTGTATGATAAAGAGATAATATAACAAAAGAGGAAATTAATACAAAAAGACCTACTAGTCTTTGTTATAACACTCTCTACACACTGATATATATTTATCAGCGCCACCTATCAACTCTACTGAATCATCGGAAACCGTTCTTTTGGAGAAAGCGGCATCACTGTAGCAAACCATACAAACGGCACTGAGTTTAGTGATCTCCTCAGATTTTGGGATTAATTCCAATACATTTAACCATGGCTTTCTTTGGAAAGTGCCATCTAATGCAGCAACAATGACGGTTTTACCTTTGTTGGCGAGTTCTTCACTAAAGCTAGCAATATCTGGGAACTAAAGATGTCGATGATAAAGTTAATACAATATAATTAAAGTTGTAAAAAAGTAAAAATGTCAACTTACGAATTGACCTTCATCGATACCAATGACATCATAATCTTCAGCTTTAATTCTAGCATCTTCCAAAACAGAGCATGGGAAAGCAGAATAAGTTAATCTGTAATAATGAGTTAAGGAGATTAGGATATATTAAGATGACACCAGCTAAACCTCACTTACTTATCATGTGTATATAATAAAGATTTATTAGAGGAATCTGATAAATCATTGTATCTAATGTCTTTACTATATTTAATTAACAAGCATTTCTTGTTGGCGAAATTAAATTTTTTAATTCTTCTAATAAGCTCGGTGGTCTAAGACACAACAGGGGAAAACAGGAAAAAAAAAAAATTAGGATTTGTGTGTTTATAGATCTTTTCATAGTTTTGCTTACCTTGCCACTAAACATTGGACCGCAAATTAATTGAATTTTACCAATCATAATCATTTTGTTATTGTAAGTGTTTTGTGTATGTATTAAATATTTTAAAAAAATATAAAATGTGATGTGATGTAATTAATTATAATAAGGAGGGAGGGTGTGAATGTGAGGGTTTTGATTAACGTGAGGTTAAAATAATATTGAATAATACTGATTTTAGTTTATGTGTGTTTTCTTCTGAAATAATTATAAACTGATCCTCCTATATATATAAATGAAAAAAAATGAACACCTCTGACCTATTTATACGCGGCAAACGATCAGGTGATAGAAAAAAAAAAAGATAAAAATTAATTTTATTAAAAGATATTTGAATTTTTTTTCATTTTCACCGTTATTTTTGAAAGAGTATCTTCAACTGTCATATTCTTTGAGAATATCCGTTGTACCAAATAACGGATAAATTTTAAGTGAATGAGAAAGGAAGATTCGAAAATTTGAATTTTCATTGTAAAAATCTCGATATCATCTTTGATAAGAAACACACACATAACATAATATTATGTATTTGTGTAATTGTGTATTTGTAGTTAATGATATTAATAATATTTGTTTATAATCAGGAATTTGCAAGTATTTCTGATGAAATGATATCCATTTATAAATAAGCTGGTTTATGAATTGATATATATATAATACCATCAACAATACTGTAAATTTCGAACACAAAATATTCTTTGTGAAGTTTATGTGAGGGAATGCAACACAATAAATTCGATGAAAATAATGCGATGATCAGTTTTTAAAATTTACGCGCCAAATCAAATTTGGTGTGCTAAAAAAAGAAAAAGAAAAAGTTTGATAGATATTTTAAATTAATAAAATTATATATGTTTATTTAACTAAATCACTATAGTCTCCACCCATGGATTTTAAAGCATCAATCCATAGAGACTCTTCTTTACCTTTACTTTTAATAATTTGATCATTTTTACATTCGGCTCTAAACCAAGCACCATCGTTTATCTCTTGTTGGAGTTGACCGGGTGTCCACACACAACAGCCTAAATACATTAACACCTTTTGAGGATCAATTGATTTCTCTTGGATCTTGTCTGCAAGATCCTTGATCTTTCCACCCAAATACAAACCATCTCTGATCTTTTGTGCGCCAGAGATGGAGCCGTAGGGATGGACAAATTGCACAATGTTGAGGTTATCCAAATCCCTGGTATAGGGTTTTTGCTCTTCAATGGGTTCAGTGCCGCCAAATCCCCACGATGCACGTGTGAATGGGAGCAAAGGACGTTTGAGAGAGTCTTTAAAGTGTTTGATCAAGTTTTTGCTGTAGGTATTTTCGTCGGGTGTTGGTGCATTTTCTTTGAGTGCATTGTGTAAATGGTTGACTGCACTTGCAGTGGACAGTGCCTGATTGATAATGTGTCCGTATATTTGACCATTGACAATCTTTGTGATCAATATCACCTTTTTATGAAATGAGTTTTGAAATTTTAATGATGGATGTGATACGAGTATTTGACCTGCTTTGATTTCTTGATCTAAATCAATTACTTTAAAATCACTTTCTTCTATATTATTGTTTTTGGTAGTTTTTGCTTTTCTTCCTCTAGTCTTTTTAGTTGTTGTTGAGGTTGTTGTTGCTGTTGTTGTCTGTTGTGTTTCTAATATCTTTTTATCTATTTCTGATTGATTAGGTTTATCATACAATCTCTCCAATATATTTTTACTACTTGCACCTTTAGTATCACCACCTGCATTGTTTATTGTATTTAATGAACCAGACGAGGATGAAGAGGAAGAGGAGGAGGAAGAGGAAGATGATTGTGGTGGTGCTGTTTGCTATTATAAATAATAATGATGTATTAGTTTGTATAGACAGAATAAACACGTGATATATGTATAGATAACACTTACTGCAATAGATCTAGCTAAATTTAAATTCTTTAATACATAAAAACCATCAGAGATGGCAATGTTTATATTCTATAGTATCATATCGATTAGTAAGATATTAATTGGTTTATAGTCACTCATCATACAACATACATGCATATCTTTAGATTCTTCATTATCTTTTGATGTTAATCTAGATCTAACCTTGAGATTATGTAAAAAGGATACACTTGGTAAAAAGAATGTTGGTAATTTACATCTAAGTGTTTGAGGAGTAACAAAATACTGCTTTAGTTTTGTATTATTATCAAAATGACTACATTGTCTGACTAGACTTCTGTAGAGATGTAAAGAGAGTTCTCTTGTGCCTGGATTCATGCTTGTTGCTCCCACACCCAATAGTAGTTGAGTATATTAAATATGTATAGATGTAATGTCTTTAATTGATTATAGTCGAAATGAAAAATAATTGCCTTGCGTGCTGAGTACGGACAATTTTGCGAAATCCATAGAACTTCGAAGCACAGAGAGGGTCAATTAAAAAAAAAAAAAAAAAAAAAAATACAAAATAATTAAAAAAACGAAAACAATATGCGAGAATAATCAAATTTAAGATTCGATATAGATATACAACACACACATTGTAAAATGATTAAAAACAATTGTGAAAGGTTATTTAGATCAATAATACAATGTAGTAGACACAACAGCAACAACAGCAATAGTAATACTACTACTTTATTATCACAATCGATATATATTACAACAACAACATATTGTAAATCATTTTGCTCAACAAACACAAACACAAACACCGATTTACATATAAATACAAACAAGATAAAGAAAATCAAACAGGATATTGAAAAAGATAAACAACAAAGAAAGCATCAAAAGGATGCAAATTCAGAAGATGCATCAAACAAATTACCACTTTCGACTCAGAATCTAATTGAAAAGATTAGAGTTACATTTGGTGGATTGGAGTTTAAAAAAACACCATCCCTTCGAAAAGCATTTACACCAAATATCAAGATGGGCAATTCAAATATATTTATTTCAGGTCATGAGGATTCTCTAGGCCACAGAATTATCACACTGGCTATCACCAAATACTTGTATCAAAGATTTCCGTTCATGATGGAGATCTATGCTAAACCCATTGTAAAGTTTTTTTCTTCACCCGTGGTCTTTTCAAACTTTTTCCAATATTTAAATTTACATAAACATATTATTATTCAAGTACGTATACAGTATACTGTGTTTATCTAATCGACTATAGACATGTATTGATGTATTGTTATCTCTATTATTATTTATTATTATTTAGGATGTTATACCCGCTCATAAATATCAAAAACTATACAATATTACATTTCTATCATTGATTTCAGCAATTGCAAGAGATTCTGGAGAAAAAGAGATTGAAGAAAAAATTGTACCCTTAATATTCAATTATTTGGATAATTTATCAAAAGAAGATTTTGAATCAATTCATCAGTTGAGCAAGGATTATTTAATTGAAACAATGAAAATCAATTACCTCAGACAAGAGTTGATTGAAAAGAAAAAACAAGGAATAAGTCAAGAAGCAGCAACACAACAACACCAAGAAGACCAAGAAGAGGATTTAGATGATGAATTGGATGTCAATGAACAAGAAGATGATGAAGAAGTATTAAATCAATTACAAACCAAACACTTTGCAGCATTGGAATCAAAGAAAAAACAATTTGAACAATCAAACATCTATCCCGGACAAAAAGACATTGAAAGTAAATTAATACAAGATCTCACAAATTACCAAACAAAAATGGGATTGGGTAAAATTGTAATCCCTGATTCAAATATTCCACATTGGTTCAATATTTTAGTTTTAGAGTCTGTTGGTAAAATTGATACTTTTGCACGTTTACAAAATCTTTTATCAATTTACAAACAAAAGTCGGCTCATTTTGAACTTATCCACGAAGTGCTAAGAGGAACACCAAACTCATTGTTTGTTACAGCAATTTACAACACAGGCTCAGATTCGAAATACAATATTCTTGGATATGGTGTCGGTAGAAATATTTTTGAATCTAGAAAACATGCTGCTAATGATGCACTTTTAAGAACCATTTATTATAGCGGTAGTCAAAAATAAAAAAACATCATTTAATATAATATATATATATATATATATATATAGTAGAA
>AJWJ01000465.1:0-19103 GCA_000277445.1 Polysphondylium violaceum
TTTTAGTTTTAGCAGAAAAGATTTGAATGAGGATTCTGAGGGCTAGGAGGGATTTTTTTTATTTTTTTTTTATTTTTTTTTATTTTTTTCTGATATTTTGCAGTTTTTTTACTGGTCTTTTTCAATCTGATGTGGTTGACCTTTGACTTTCTTTGTAAATCCTTTGAGGGCAAAGTGATGTGTCTTTGGCGCCAAAAATTTCACTCTTACATTTCCTAGTATTTCTTATTTGCACTGTTGTGTGGGTCTTTTACAATACACAATCATCATATATATATATATATATATATTGAAAACAATTAGTTAATTGTATGGCGAACTACAACAGATATAATATTCTAAAAAACATAAAAAATAAAAAAATTTATAATTACATTAAAAGTATAGATTTAAAAAAATATATTGAGATATACAGATGTGATAGTTAAAAATATTGATTAGTATGAATATATTAGGCCTCTGAATATTTTGGCGGGTACCCTCCAAAGTATTAAGATTAATTTCCAAGATAACCCAATAATTCGCTGAATTGAAAAATCAGTTAATCAGGTCTAGGAAATTTGCGCCTTTTTTTCAAATTACTTGGCGCCTCTTTTTTTTTTTTGAAGAAATTTTTTTTTTTTCGAAAATTTCCAATTAAAAAAAATTAAAATAAATAGGCATCACCTGCTTCGAAATCAATTCATTATTTTCAACACCATATTCTTAGTCAATAGGTAAAGATATAGATATATAAAAAATGACCACTGAATATCTTCCAGTCAAAGACGTTATTAGAAGTCTCACTTCCAAAAAAGCCAACTCTTTAAAAGAGGATGAACCAAAAGAAAATGAAAAGCTCACCATCAAATATTTCCTCCAATTAAACAATCCATCTTTTTCCTTGAGAAATGATCCAAAAACTGTCAAGGAACAAATTGGTGCCAGCGAAGGTCGTAAAAACGGTGAAGATAGAACCAAAAACAACAATCGTACCATCTTAAAAGATGTTGTCTTCTCCAAAGGTCTTAAATTTGTCCTCGAATCTTGCTACAAAGAGGAACTCGCTGTCTTGTATTCAGCCTGGAGTGAAGAAGGTGAAGATACCAAAGGTTACAACAAGGCTTCCTATGCCAAGAGATTAAAGAGAGTTATCGAAGGTTCTCGAATCGATTTCTTTACCCAAATTAGCCAAGAAGAAAGAGCAATTTTACATGAACTCCTCAAAACCGATATCAAACTTGATGAAAACAAATACGCTGAATCCATTATTGATGAAATCAACAGAATCGGTCTCGAATATTTCTTAAAGGATCTCCCAGCTGCCACTCTCTCTTACTACTGTGAAAAATCTGGTTTCGTTAATGTCTCTACTGTCAACGATATGGTCACCACTGTCCTCACTGGTGTTGAGCCAGCAAAGATTTCTGCTCCAAAGAAAAAGATTACCTACTCCAAGACCAAATTACCACTCTCTTCCAAATTAAAGTATCAAGATATCTTCCAACATTACTATGTTGTTGAACTCCAAGACTATTGCAAAGCCCACAAGCTTAGCCCAACTGGTACCAAAAAAGTTTTAATCCTTCGTATTATGAACTTCCTTGCTGGTCACGTTGAAAAGACCAAGAAAGAAAAGAGAGAAGAAAAAGCTGCCTTGAAGCCAAAGAGCACCAAAAAAGACAAAGTCACCAAGAAAGGTCTCACCGCCACCACCAAAGCTGCTGTTGATGAAGCTGCCCCAACTGAAGAAATCGAGTATGAAGGTGAAGTCACTGATGAAGAAGGTGAAGAAGAAATCGATGAAGCTGAAAAATCAAACACCCAAACCGTTGAAGATGATGATTCTGATGCTGAATTTGTTGCTGAAGAAAAAGAACCAGAATCTGATAAAGAAGCTGTTTCTGCTCCAAAATACTTGACTCCAAAGAAAAGTACCTCCAATTTGACCAAAAAGAAATCCAACAAGTAAACAGTTTACTTTTAGATCCTTTTCTCCATCTCTTTCCCTCTACTCTATCTGTATTTATAATCAAATGATGTTTTCCTCTTAATCCAATCCAACTTAAGTGTTATTGGAAGACAGTTACTAAAACTTATTTTCAATATAAATGAATAAAACAAAAAATATAATAATTTTAATTTAATCACGTCTTTTATCTATTCCCTGTTATTATTTAATACATATTTCTAAAAATTTATATCGAATATCTAGAACTAATGAATATGATCTACTAAAAAAAAGACAGATATATACATTTTTAAATTAACTATTTCTTAAATTGTTTATTATTTACACTATTTACATTATTTGGTAGGGATGGAGGGATTACAGTTGCTGTCGATTGATATTGATGTTGTTGTTGATGTTGTTGCTGATGCTGTGTTTGTTGCTGTTGTTGTTGTTGTTGTTGTTGTGAAGAGTTTATTTCAGAATTTAAACATGATGAAAATGAATTTACAAATTGAGGAGTAGGAGTAGGTGATTGTTTCAAGAGTTCTAGTAAATCTTTTTCAGACATTTGTTGATCTAATGCTCTTAGATAAAATGATGTAGCTGTATTGGGTCCTCCTCCTCCATTTGTATTATGACTTGGGCTATTAACTGACCCGTTGCTAGGTATAATTGTTGGAGGTCCTATTGTTTTATTCATTCTCTAACAATCTAGATATATATCTTTTGCAGAATGAATATCAAAATAAAAATAAAAATTTTAATAAAAAAATTGCAAAAATTGCAAAAAACAACGAAAATCTAGATTTACAAAATGGAAAAAAAAAAAGGTTAGAGATAATTATTGTTCATTTATTTACAAATACAATACAAGAAACTTTATTTTTCTAATAATTCTTGACACCATTTTAAAATAACTTGTTGATTGGTTCTTTGAGCTTCATCCATAACAATTCTAACTAGTTCACGATCATTGTTTTGGACGGCCAAGAGATAAGAGGTCTTTAATTTACCACACAAGATACCCACTCTGACGCCATTGGAAGGATTGTATAGTTTTGGAATAAGTTTTTCACAAAGTTTAAATTCTTTAAATTCCAAGCAAAGAATTTCAATCACTGGCATGGCGATGGAGTCCCAGTCGTTGGGATCTATAAATGTACGGAGATTATTGAGATACTCTTCGGTTTTTGAAATATTCTTTCGACGGACCATCGCTGAAAAGGCGTTGATGTAAATGGGCGGCAATGGGAGTTTGGCTTCTTGTGTGAGTTTGAATCCCAACTCAAAGTTGTTGTAAATGGTGAGTTGCTCAACGAGTTCAGACTTTAGTTTGGTGGAGCCAAATATATGGAACTTGTGGACACTGGTTGGACACTTTTGAGAGTAGAAAAACTTGGATACCTCGATTTGCGTGTTGATGTTGGAGATGTATTTGTTGATTTCAATCTCTGACAATACATTGTTTGGTCCTTTTTTGTAATTGGCCAAACTGTTTGTGAAAAAGTTGTAGGCCTGCTCGAGATATCCCAAACGAGTTGTCGATGCAAGATCAGTGTCAGAGACAAACATCTTTACACATGTTGATCCAGCACGAATGTAGTCCTCCATAAACAATTGGAAAGTGAGCAAGAGTTGATAAGACTTTCTTTCATTTAGTATTTTACATGCGGCCAAAAGATGGTCTTGGAAGGCCATGAGCTTGGGGTCAATGGATTTGATGATATTGAAAAGCTCTTGGAGGGAAGAGTTAGATATACACTTGACAACAATTTCGTCGAAAAAGATGGATGTGTGGAGATTGTCAGACAAGACAGTTTTCAATGCCAACTCTGTTTGGTTGTGTTTGATTAAAAAGTTGACAAGGATTCTGCCACCGCCATATTTCTTGAGATAGTAGATGGCTTCGTCTCTACGTGTTTTGTCGATTTCGTAATTAATCTTTTTGATGTCGGTGTTGCTGTTGGTCGAGTTGGATAGAGAGGAGAAGAGGCCGGCTATGGCATTGGTAGAGGAAGCGGTCGGCGAGTTGGTGACGTTGATGTTAGAGTGAGGCAAAAGAAGGGCGTAGAATTGAGCGTCGTCAATCTTGGGGTTCTTGGAGTTGAGAGGAATGGTGGACATAAAGTTATAGAGAGATCTAAAGTCAGAGTGGTTGGGGCTGGGTGGAGACTCGAGTTGTTGAATAATTTGATTGAGAATGATGGAGCTGTCAATATTGTCGATCGAGAGCGAGTTGGAGGGGGACATGACACGACGATCACCGCCAGATGCTGCCAAACAGTATTTAAACTTTTCTCTTGCTTCGGTGTAGCTTCCCATCTGTATCAAAGACATACCCCAAGCAGCCCAAGCCGAGTCGGCGGGGATATTGCATTTAGTCGCAACATCAATGGCCAAACGTAGACGATCCTCTTGAATCAAACGGTCACGCAACTGTCTGGCCTTTTGTGGATCACTGAGGTCCATAAGTGAGAGGGATCCCGAGCATTTGGAAATCACCAACGATTGGAACAACTCGACCTTGCCAAGATAGGTATCGCAGATGGCCACCAACGTGGGTCCACCGCTTTTTGGATCTCTAAGGAGCTGCAATTTGGTATACATGAGAAGTTGTTGAATGAGGTTGATGATCAACAAATTATCGTCAGAGTAACTCGATGACAAGAGTTGCGAGAGATAGCTGTACAACTCGATGCTTGTTGTGTAGACCTTTTTCTTGGACTCGCACAAATCAAACAAAGACTTTGCCAAACTGATCGAGGGCGATCGAATAAAGAAATGGTTGTGTCGTGTCTTTTCGTCTTTGACAGGGTCTGTGCCTGTGAGCACCCAGAGCTCTTGTTTTTTGTCTTTGGCCAACGAGCTCGTGCTGGGCGAATCAAATTTGAGTGTGTTGGGCGATGAAGATCCAAACTTTAATAGACTGCTGGGTTTGGGTGCGACGGGGGATTTGGGAACAGCTTTTATGTTGGGCGATGTGGGGGCCTCTGGATCGTTGGCCAAGTAGTCGTCCATGACCAGGATATCATTCTTTGCCAAATATCTTCCAAAAGAGAGTGCTTTTCTGGCATAGTAGACCAACAGGTCATCAGTGTCTTTAAAGTCTTTGATCTCTGACAACAATTTGGCAACTAGTGGAATCTTTTCATTCATGATCAACATCTCTAAAATCATGTTTGGGTGGTTGACGTCGGGGAGATACTGTTTTTGTAAATCAGTGGGCAAGAGCAAGAGTATCTGATACCCAATCTCTTGTTGAGTGAGTAGATCCAACTTGGCCTCGGATAAATTATTTCGCATGTTTGACAAGAGAAATTGAACGAGAAAGAGTTTGATGGATATCTCTTTGATACTGGGCAACAGAGACTCGAGGATCTTGATCGACTCTTGACCGAGTTCGGAAAGGGTCTGAAGGGCAAGACTGGCATCATCCTTTTCTACCAATAGATAGTAAAGGTATCGCTCTTCAATTTCGTTGTTTATGTTTTTCACGGAAAAGAGATCACGAATCTTTCTTGCCAACTCATAGTGTCTGCTGTCCAACAGACTTCTGACGATTCGAGCAGGGTCCTTTTTGCAAATGTCTTTGATTTCTTGCCATGTTGCCCAACGTTTTTTAAAGTCTGGCAAATCCTTGTCAACCAAGAGGATGGACTGGTAGATTAAAAAACATTGATATAAATGATCGAGTTCCTTGAGTGAGGTAATGTTGTTTAAATTGGTGTTAGCGTCTGCGTTGTCGGTTAAAAATGATTTACAAATCAACACCATATCAATCGATATCGATATATCCCAATACCAGTACAATTCCATGACCAAATTGATGGCCTTTTCTTTATCCTTCATTCTACGAATGTATTTGTATCCCTGGGGTTTGTCTTTAAACACCAATAGCTTCAATAACCAGTCTGGCGCACCTTGTTCCAAATACTCGTCGGCAATTTTGAGTGCATCCATCAACTTACCATTGGAAACAAAATATTGAATCACTTTGAAAAAGAATGTTTGTTGTTGATGAATGCTTTCAGAATTTTGAATCAGTCTCTTGTAATCATTTGAGTCGGCCGAGTTTGATGACGGACTGATGGCAATGTGCGGGGGTATTTCATAGTCCACTATATCTGTGCCACTGCCACCATTACTGTTGTTGTTGCCACTAAAGTATTTTTGATAGAATGAATGAGCTTTTAATATCTCATTGATCCAATTTGAAAGGGTAGACGATTGCAATTGTTTGGATGTTTCTTTGGAATATTGAATAAATGGATCAATGTTTTCCTGATCTGGTGATTTCAACATACACATTAAACATGATAACAAGATTGATGATTTACCAAAATAATTTACCAAATCAATATTTAGTAAATTGTTGTTATTGATGTTATCGTTGGACGATAAATTCAAATTTGGTAATTTCATACTATTGATTAAATTACTAGATCTATGGCCACCGCCACCGGTTGCGCCTGAATCATTTATAAAGTAAATGGGTGAATCGAGTGCAGAAGAGTCTGGTGTTGAGGATTTAAACAAATTGGGATGAGGTAGTTTTGGTATTGTGTATACCAGGGATGAAATGATAAGATCTGGTAAATCAATATTCATAAACTGTGCCAACTTTTCTGCTTTTTCATAATTCTTTTCTTGAAATACGACATGTTCCAACAACTCTTTTGGTGACTTATCTAAATTGCTAAATAGACTAGAGAACTGGACCTCTTGTTTTTGATTATAGATTTGATTCATTGACAAAATGTATTGGAATGTAGTTGATAGGATTTTAATATTTGAGATATCACCATCACTCTCCATGATACTTTTAACATCGTTTGTAAATTGTTGATTGTCTTGAATGACTTGTTTTTGGTTTTCATAGACTTGAATTAATCTCGTCAATGATTCAATTACAATCTTTTTACTTTTAATATATTTAACAAGTAATTCCAATTTACTATTATCATCTTGATCATCATTGCCATTATTAGTATGCATTGTTTGAGTTGGTGATGGAAAAGCATTTGGATTTAATATTGATTCATATAAAGTTTGATCAATATATTCTCTATGTAGGGTGTTTATCCAATTCATATAGGATTTAAATGTCTGTTGTTGATTATCTTTTGAATACTTTTGTGAAATATCCAATACCTTTGAAATCAAACTAGATTGGCATTTTCCTCCCAACACAATATCACATAGAATAGGATAAATATTTGATTCCTTTAGGCCCTGTGTAAAGTTTTCTTTAAGCAATGATGATTCATCGTCATCGTTATTTAATTGTGATAAATGATCAATAAGAATTGGTATTGATTTATATTGATCTATTTGATGATGTTTATCTAAACTACTATTACTACTATTATTATTACTAGATGATTGATTATTAAAATATTCTAAAATTGATTGAAAATTTGGATAATCAGTTCTCATGGCCATCAAGAGAAGTGAGTCTACTGGCATCAACACTAGACTCATAAATGGAATATGAGAATAGGTTGATGAATTTTGTTTCAATATCCAATTACTGAGATCTAATCTATGTGAAATGTTTTCTAAATTGTGATCAAGTATTTTAATTCTCTCTTGAATTGATTGATAGTCCTGATCCACTTTTTGATGTTGTTTAGATTGCTGTTTAGTTTGTTGTTGTTGTTGTTGTTGTTGTTGCTGTTGTTTAGATTGTTGATCAGTTATATACTCTAACAAATTTTTCAACATCTCTACCAAAGAAGGAAACATAATAGATGTAACAAAGTAGTTCTTGTGATCAGTTTTTGATTGTTTTTGGTAATTGAATTCATTATCAACTTTCCCAATAAAGGAATTACTATTGTTTGTCGTGGAGGGAGATGTGATGGTTCCACTGGTAGCGCTGCCACTGACGATATCAACGATTGGTGTTGAGACTGGTTGTTGCTGTTGTTTGTCTTTTTGATTCACAATTCTCTTAAAGTAATCAATATCAAAAGTTTTAAAAGTCGTCATTGAATTGGTCAATATTGAACTCTTGCTTAGTTGACTACCAGGAGTAGACAATTGTTGTTGCTGTGATTCAAATGACTGTCTTATTGGTTGAGATTGATTTAAACCGATATTGTTACCATTGCCATTGTTTTTTAAATCTTGATTGGAAAGGAATAGACAAAGATATATAGTTTCAATTAAACCAATGGATACATTTAAATTTGACAAGCCTTTGAATAAATCAAAAACATCTTCCAAGACACTATCAAACTCTTGCTTGTCAATGTCTGCATCAGAGGTGACTGTTCTATACTGGAAAAACTTTAATATATTCTTGATTAAATAGTATCCTCTAATTAAATTCATGTCATTCAATTTTGATAATGCTGTTGATGATAATGGATTTGAATTATTATTACTACTACTATTTGTTGATTGAATTTGATAATCATTGGGGAAATCAGGATCACTTTCAATGAATAACAATATATCTGATGATGTAATGAATGGTAAACAATCTTTGATTACATAGATAAAAGAGTGTTGAAATAGTTGATTTAAAATTGCATTTGATATATCGGTTGTCATTGTCTTTCCCAATGATAATGGTGTTAGTTTGATTGGACTATGAGAGTTTGATGATGGTGGTGATAAGGGTGACGATGACATGTTTCTCTTTGTTTTCTCACCTTGTATATCAAAATAACTATCACCAATAATCAACCCATTATCCCCATCGTTTGGTACTGCAATGATCACCCTACAACACCATTCTGCCATTTCAATTAAATATGATAATTGATGATTAGCATGTAAAAGTAATGGATCAAATATTGGTGGTTGTTGCTGTACTTGTTGTTCTTCTTGTTGCTCTTGTTGATCTACTTGATCATCTTTAACAAACTCCATAATATTAAAATTATTTACTCTTGATGCGCCCTTGACAAGATCCAAGAGAGACATCAAGTGTTTTCTCGACACAATATCATTTTCAAAGAGATCCCAACACAAAAGTATCAAGAGAGGCAATAGTTTTTCAAATGGTTTGATAATGATTAGAGCCTCTTCAAATCTCTTGTTCTTTACCAAATCTATTGATTTCTCGAGAGCATACTCCAAGTAATGATAGTTGTTCACTCTGAGGAAATGATAATACCAATACCAAAATACATTTTGAGTATTTATAAAGACTTGATCATCCTGATCAAAATACTTTAGATTCTCTTTAACAACATCGTTGTCATTCTTGGCCAACGAATCTTTTCTCTTACATTTAAAGTAATTCTTTAAAATAGCAAAGCTTTCTGGAAAGCTATCGTTATTGGTACCATCATTATCACTACTGCTAGCATCATCCAACAATGATCTATCTTCAAATTGGAGATACTCTTTTAAAGGATTTAATGTCTTGTTTGATAACAATGATTCATATACTTTAATTCTAGATATAGTATTACTACTACTATTGTTGTTGTTACTATTATCATTCAGCTTTGAAGTAAAAGGTATTTTAAATAAAGTTAAAGTCTCCTCATTGTAATCTATAGGTTGCTGTTCATTACTACTATTGATATTTATATTATTAATATTTGCTATCTTTTCTAATAGACGCGATATGATTTCAGAATTTGAATGAATACTTGTTGATTGATCAGTGTTATTGTTATCAATATTGTCATTATCAGTTGTTAAATCTATAATTGATAATAAATTGTATGCTTCGTTGTATTGATTGTTATCTATTAGTTGAGAGATAACCTCAGTTGTAATCAATTCTATTTGACTAGTGATTGGATATTTTGATTGTAAGAGGGTGGCACTTGAGGATGATGGATCCATAGTTAAAAAGGGTCGACTAAGGTGTTGGAGTATATATCTGCCCAACTCTGTTTGACCAAGTAGTATCTTTTTAACTGCATTCAATGTCGATGTGCTGAGACGATTACTAATCAGCATTGATTGTATCTGTGATGCCTGTGATTTTGATAAATGTTCTTGTTGTTCTATATAATCTGCATTGCTATTACTACCATCATCATTTGTTGTTGATAATGACGACGATGATATATGATTTGATTTCTGTGATAAAAGTACATAATGGAATTCCCTCAACTCTTGTATAATGGGCAGTATTGTTCTATCTGAATGCTGCTGTTCGCCCAATGTTGTGTAGATTAGAATAGCAAACTCTACCAATAGTAATGATTTTTCACTAATACTAGATACAAATCCGTCCTATATGTAGTTTGATATTGATATTAGTACATACAAACAAAGACACGTGTGCACTGTGATAAATACTTTATTCAAATGATAAAACTCTATAGAACATAACCATGATAGATGAGGTGATGATGGCACAGATGTTGAAGTTAACCATGTTGATGGTGGTCCATTTTTAATTGTATGGTATAAAATAGATGATATCTTTTTCTTTAAATCGTTGCTGTTGTTGTTGTTGTTATTATCATCATCTGTTTCTTTTTCTTTTGATTGAATTTGTAGTATCAAAGCCCTGGCCAATTCAAATTGGCCTAATGACAGATAATTACATATCAATCTAATGATCTTTGTATCTTCTTCCTCATTTAAAAAAGGATAGTAATCTTGAGATACATTAGCATTAGTCATATTTAATATCTATTCTCTGTATTAGATATATAAATGCTAGTGAAATGGGACAGATATTTTGTGGTGAAAAGAAAAAAATGAACATTTTTAGAAAAAAAAAAAATGGTAAAAATTAAAAATCCAAAGAGGAAATCGATCAAAACTTTTTTAGTTCTGAGATCCTGGGGGAAAGGGGAATATGCATATATATTCAAAAAAGGCATTTTATTAATTTTTATGATTGTGATTGGAGTGGAGGATGAGTTAGTTGGGGATACACAAGGGTAGGCCTCTGGCGACGATGCAGGTTGATTTGGATCCGCAGTGCACGAGATCGCAGATGGAAGTGCATCGGGGTGGATCAAGCATGCATACAGAGCCGGTGTGGCAGGTGAGTGAGGGGCCGCATCTGAGGCTGGTGGGTTGGATGGGTGGGTTGGTGGGAGTGGAAGTGGGTGAGGTTGTTGCTGTGCATGAGGGGACGTAGGGACAACAGGGCTCGTTGGCGGTGCAGTTGTTTTCCACCATGTGGCAGGGAACACCGGCGCATCTGACATTGGCACAACTGAGACAATTGTTGGGTGGGGGTGGAATGGGGAGTTTGATGCAGGCGGGAAGGTCGTTGAGAATGTGGCATGCGGTGCCGGCAGGACAATGCACGTTTTTGCAGTGATAGTTGGGTGGAAGAGGGATTTGGATGCATGTTGCGATTCCGTTGATCACGCTGCATGTGTGGCTCACAGGACAGGTGGCGTTGTAGCAGAGAGAGTCGGGTGGAGGACGCACGCAGACGGGACGGTTGTTGAGGGCGATGCAGTGGTGGCCGGCGGGACAGTGGGTGGCACGACAGATGGGGTCGGGGAACTCGATGCAGTTGGCGATGCCTTGGTACGACTGGCAGTAATGGCCACGGGGACATTGCACGAGGTCGCAGAGACGGGGATCGCTGCCACTGTGCGATGAAATGCAAGTGGGTCGACCATTCACGATGTCACATACCTTACCACGGGGACAACGATGGCCCTCGCAAAATGGATGGGGTGGACGGGGGAGATGGTGGTTGGGTTGATGTGGATGCACAGCAACGCAGTAGGCGACGCCGCTGATCTCTTGACAACGATGATCACGTGGACACTCTACATTGGCACAAGCGGATCTGTGGTGATGGCCGCCGTGATGATCATCGTGTGTGTCGCCAGTGCACTGGGCATGTCTTGGACAACAAGATGTACCCAAACAAGGAACAGGATCCACCCACTCACATCCCTGTCCCTTGGAGCTACAGGCCAAACTCTCGCAAGTATGGTTATTTGGACGATAGTGCTCCAATCCTCTTGGTTTACAACTGCTCCAAATCTCATAGATGGCATTTGTGTGAGGATCTTTGCCACAAGAAAGTGGAGCATTTCCACAGCCACTTCCATCATCTGGCAAACAAAAGAATTTCTTTGTTCCACAGCACGAAACAAATGGTAGATAACGACATTTAGGATGGTTTTGTTTACATTGATCTTCACTTAGACTTTCACCTATGGTATTGTAATAATTAGTATTTGCCTGTACTCCTCTTCTACTCCTCCTACATACATTGAAAATGATGATTTTGTGAGTGAGGTCTGACATAATTTGAACTTGATAATTTTGCAAATAAAGCTATGGTAACAAGTATTACCAATAAATATTTACTCAACATTGTGTGTTTATAACTACTCGAATTATCCCTCTATCTCTATCTAGGCACTATTATTAATAATTATTCTATACCTATGGGTTGTTGTTGTGTAGGATTAAAAAACAAAACTGATTAAAATTTAAAATGTGTAGTTGTGTATTATACACATATTTATAATCATAGCGGGCGAAATGGATTGAATCATCTTATCATACGATTGAGGTGTTGTTTGTGCGAATTTATTTTTTATGTGGTGTGTGTTTTTTCAATTGCATATAAACACACACACACACACCTCATCTATGTATGCATGCGTCTTTTCTTTTCACATCTCGTGAACAAAAACCCCACATGTGTGTTGTGGGTGTTATTAGATTATAGAGTGTTTTTATATGTGTAATCAATAACACACACATTCACACATACTAATATATTACACTCTCTCCTCTAATTTTCTATAAAAGAGGTTCGACTCTTATTTCTACACTCTAGTATCTATACTAAATAATAGTTTGAAAATAATATAATAGTATTTGGTATAGAGACTTTATAAAAAAAAGCCCCAAAAAAACCTCATTTTTCGAAAAATATGACAATTTAAAAAAAAATCTTCATTGGACTGGGATAAATTTCCCCTGCAAATGTATTCTTTGCCCATTTTGATATTCACACCAAACACCACACTTATTACACACAATTTTTTTTTTTCTTTTTTTTTCTTTTTTTACTCTTTGTATAGAAAAAGAACGGTTGAGTTGATGTGGCCAATATCATAGTACAATAATACACACGCACACTGATATACATCATATACATCATATCATACATATAAATATAGACATACACATACGCATCCATCAATACTACTACTACTACTACTATTACACTATATTGATAAAATACACACACATACGCATACTTATATAATACACACACATACGCACTCACACTATGGCATCGATAAAACAATTGGAGGATATAGTATTTGAAGTCAATAAAATCAATAAATCATTATTGGATGATTTGTTAACTTTAAAAGAAGATAAAAAACTCACAAACGCCCAATTAAACGCCGCGCTCACAAGTCAAGAAAAGGCAGAATCAAAATATCAAAAAGCTAAAAAAGACTTGGATTTACATAAAAAAAGAACGGAAGACATTGAAGCTAAATTTGTAATATTACAACCATATCACCTCACACAAATGATTCACACAATACTAATAATATTAAATAATAGGGTGATATAGAAAATGAATTAACTAGAGTGAATAATGAATTAAATGAAACTAAAAGTAAATTGGAATCTAGTTTGGAAAGTAATTCAACATTGATTGATCAAATCAAAAGAATAGAGAGTGAATATGACATTTTAAAGAGTAAATTGGAGAGTAATAAAGAAATTTTAATTAATCTCTCTGAAAAAGATCAACAAATTCAAGAGCTACTCAAACAAGTAAAGGAACAGCAAACGAAAACGACGTTACTTGAAAATGAAAAAAACAAATATCAATCACAAACAAATGCAGAACAGAAAAAGAGATTGGAAGCAGAAGAGTATTCAAAGGGATTGGAAAAAAGGGCATCTGAACTTGAAGATATTGTGTCAAATTCTGAAAAGATTGTCAAAGATTTAAAAGAACAAATGAAACAAACGATACAGAGTAAATCTGTAGAATTGGATCAAGAAAAGAATCAATTGGTAGAAGAGTTAAATGATTGTAAGAGTAAATTGACAAATCTATCAGTGGAACTCGACGATTATAAAGCAATGTTTAATAATGAACAAAAGTCTAGAGAAACTATCGAAGAAGAGGCATTGGCAATTAAAGTTCATCATCAAAAACTATCAGAAGAGTTGAAAAATGAGAAATTTAAAATGCAAGACAGAGAAAAACAGTTGTTGGAGCTATTGGAGCTCGCCAAGGTATCGAGTAAAGATGATTTGGAGAAACTATCTAGCCAATGTGAGGTGTTTAAACAAGAAAACGAGAAATTGAAAATAACAAATCAACATTTACAACAAAGAGAAAAAGATTATGAGACCAGAGAAAAGGAACTTGTCGATCAATTGGAAGAGAAAAAGAATTTACAATTCAAGTTTGATCAATTTAATCAATCAATATCACAACTATTGGTCGCGGATGAAGATTTTAATCAACACTCCTCATTGTCATCTGTTTCAGCAACTTCGTCTGAAAACAATTTAGATGAAATCAATAGTTCATCAAGTAATACCCCTGTACTTATTAAAAATATAGATGAAAATCAATTAAAAGAATTGTTGGACACTTGTAAATTTGAATCTCAAAAATTAAATCAACAATTGGAAAAAATTGAATCTGAAAAACAAAAACTACATCAAGAAAAAATTGAATTTGATAAATTGAAATTAAATTTTAATTTAAATAATAATAGTAGTAATAATAATAATAATAATAATAGTAATAGTAATAGTAATAGTAATAATGATAATCAAAATAATGAATTATTAAAAAAGAATAACGAATTATTATTGGTAAAACAATCACTGGAAAGTAAAATTGATGAGTTATTAAAACAATTAAAGAGTGAAAAAAAGAATAGAATGAAATTAGAAGAACAACTAAATCATAATAATTCAAATCATCAACATTTAACCTCCACTCAATCACCTTCAAAAATGTCTACATTTTCCTCATTTTTCCGTTCAAAAAATTTATCAATTCCAGATTTTAATCAAGATTTAGCTTCAATATCATCAGATCAACAACCTCAACAAGGTGCAACAACTCCACCACCATCATCTTCGAGTAACAATAATGATTTTCATTTTGATAATCAATCCATTACAGATATTGAAAGAAAAGAAAAACTATTTGGTCTATATCAAGCATTATTGGTCGACTGCAATACTGTACTATACTCTAAACAAGATCAATTGACAGACATGGAAAAAGAAGGTGGATTACTTAAAAAGTTTCATATCAACTCTATTAGATCCTCTATCCAAAAACTAGAACCCCTTCAAGAAAAGATTAAAAAGAATCTAAAATTAATTGATTCAAAAACATCTGGAGTCTCTAGAGATGAGGATCTTTCGGAAAAAGAATTACTTAAACTTTATCAAGCCGAACTTGATAATGAAAAATAAATGTTTTTTTTTTGTTTTACACCCTACCGAAAACCGAATATGTTCCCTTTGGCCACGGCCTGGGACAAAGAAAAAAAAAAAAGTAAAAATTTTTATTTTTCATAATCTTACACATTTTTCATGTGGTAACAGGACGAATAAAATTAAATACGTCACAGTGATTTCAATTTAAACAAAGTGAGAAAATACTAAGAAGATTGTGATTCTAGTATACATACTTCATTTTATCCTCACGGGATATTAAAATATCCTCTATCGAAATATCACTATTCTCTGCATTAAAATTTATGTTTTAACTTTTTCCCACTGCCGTTTCAGGAAATAAAGAGCCTTGCTTCAGAATAATTCATTTTTCAGGCAGAAAAGGAATCTTGTTTCAGAAGAATAAATTTTATCCTTTTTTTTTATTTTTTTTTATTTTTTTGTTTTTTTTTAAATTTTTTTTAATTTTTTTTTTTTGAACATGTGCACCTACAAAAACAAAATTTTTTTCATTATTATTTTTTTTATCAGTAAATTTTACAAATTACATAATGTCTTCTGAACTTACTTATTCTCAATATCCATTCCTTGCTGAACTTGGTCTCAAGGAAGAAAATCCAGGTAAGTTAAAACTAATTAAGATCATCTTGGCGATAATCAATCAGTCGTCTATATATCAATCTCCTTGTTTGATGATCTTATTTATTGATCTTATTTCTTGATCTAATAAATTTATTCTAACTCTTAATTTAAATAGGTGTTTTCAACGGTACTTGGGGTGGTAGAGGTGATATCATTAAATGTGTTAACCCAACCACTGGTAAAGTTATTGCTACCGTCAAAGGTGTAAGTATTTGATTTTTATAATCTTCTATATTTTCTCTTTTTATTGTTATTGTTTTCTTTTATTCAATCGTAGAGATAGATGAAAATCTTTATTAAGATGATTAAAGATAAAAAATTATCTCTATAATTTGAAATTTCAAAAAAACAAAAAAAAAATTTACATAAAAAAATTACATAAAAACGTTATCGGAATCTTCATCACAACCATTATATTAACATGAATAATAATAATTAGGCTGCACCAGAAGAATATGAAGAATGTATTCAAGCTATGATCGCTGCTAAAGATCAATGGGCTTTAACCCCAGCACCAAAGAGAGGTGAAGTTGTCAGACTCATTGGTGATGCTCTTAGAGCCAAACTTGATCCATTGGCCAAATTGATTTCATTGGAAATGGGTAAAATCTTCATTGAAGCCAAAGGTGAAGTTCAAGAATTTATTGACGTCTGTGATTATGCCACCGGTTTAAGCAGATCCATCAATGGTCAAGTTATCCCATCTGAACGTCCAGGTCACGTTTTATTGGAAAACTGGAATCCATTAGGTTTAGTTGGTATCATTACCGCTTTCAATTTCCCATGTGCTGTTCTTGGTTGGAATGCCTCTATCTCTATGATTTGTGGTAATGTTCAATTATGGAAAGGTGCTTCCACCACCTCACTCATCACTCTTGCTTGCACCAAGATTATCGAAGAAGTTCTCGTCAAGAGCGGTTTCAACCCAGCCATCTGCTCCACCATCATTGGTCCAGGTAGAACTGTTGGTGAACAAATGATTCAAGACAAGAGATTTGGTTTAATTTCATTCACTGGTAGCACTGAAGTCGGTAGAAGAATCAGTTCAGTCGTTCACTCTAACTTTGGTAGAACCATTCTTGAATTAGGTGGTAACAATGCTATCATTGTCGCCGAAGATGCTGATGTTGAACTCGCCCTCAGAGCCATCTTATTCAGTGCCGTCGGTACCTCTGGTCAAAGATGTACCTCTCTCAGAAGAGCCATCATCCACGAATCCCACTATGATCAAATTAAAGAAAGATTAGTCAAAGCCTACTCTACCGTCAGAATTGGTGATCCATTAGACGCCAACACTTTGATGGGTCCAATCCACACCCCATCTGCCATCAAGGAATACTTGGAAGGCCTCGAAGAAATCAAAAAGCAAGGTGGTAAAATCATTGCTGGTGGCAAGAGAATCGAACGTGAAGGTAACTTTGTCGAACCAACCATTGTTGAAATCAACCACGACGCTCCAATCGTCAAGACTGAATTATTTGTCCCAATTGTTTATTTAATGAAATTCAAAAACTTAGATGATGCCTTTGCCTGGAACAATGAAGTCCCACAAGGTTTATCCTCTTCCCTCTTTACCAACAGCCACATGAGCACCTTTAAATGGATGGGTCCAACTGGTTCCGACTGTGGTATTGTCAATGTAAACGTTGGTACCTCTGGTGCTGAAATTGGTGGTGCTTTTGGTGGTGAAAAAGAAACTGGTGGTGGTCGTGAATCTGGTTCTGATTCTTGGAAACAATACATGCGTCGTAGTACTTGTACCATTAACTATAGTAAAGAATTACCACTTGCTCAAGGTATCAAATTTGAATAAGCTCGTTTTTAATTTGAAATTGATATCAATTGATCATTTGATATTAAAAAAAAAAAACAAATAAATAAATAAATTTACTGTATAAAAAAATAAATCACTTGGTAATTTTTCGTGTTTCCATCAACAGTGATTGAATCAACTTTAAAAATGGAAAAGAAATAATAATATGTTATCAAAATTTTTTTTGTGTTATTAATAAGGCTCGTATGATTTTGGTTTCTTTTCGCTGAGATCTTTGCTTTGGTTCTGATCTGTTCATGTTATCGAGTTGTTGAAGGATTCGCTGATTTCATATGAGAGAATCAAGACTGGATAGTTGTTTTTTTTTTGTTTTAATTAATTAATTGCGTATTTTTTTAGAAAATATTTTGTTTTTTAGTAAAATATTTTGTTTTAGTATCCTTGAAAGACAATTTTGTAGCTGTTCTCACTTCAAATTCATTCAAGCTACTGGAGAGTTTTCTAGTTGCGAGTCCACTGTGTTGCCAAGGTACTTGTCAATGGATTCCAGGTTTTGTGTGAGAAGGTGATTCGCTTTTGTTTTTTGATACTGTATGAGTATCTTCCTTCTCCTCTTGGTTCCCATTGTGACCTTTCTGCTGGCTACTCTGAAGTTGTTTTCTAATGCGAATAGCTTTCTGGCCACTAGGTTTTCGAATCCAAGGTTGAGAGCCAGTCACCATGGCCTTGTTTTTCATTGAAAGATAGAAATTTATAGTTATAACTATAAATATATATATATATATATAATGATTTGCAGACTTTTCAATGGTTTCTCTAATTAGCTTTAACTCTTCATGCATACCAGCATTGCTCTTGTCAAGAGTTGTTCCCGAGAGAATTAGGACCCAAGTATTGGTTTCGTTTGGTTCCAGTGAGTTTGATCTGATCATTTTCAAGCTGTGACCTCCAATTGTCTTGTGCTTGTTGAAGAATTCTTCGGCTTTCCTATAATCTTGTAAATAAATTGTTGTTCTACCATTTCTGTAGAAACTTGTTTTCTTATGAACCTTGAAATCGGCATCCTCAAGGCCATCATGTTTTTTGAATTCTTCAATCGTTGATGCATTTAGCTCGTTGTCTATTTGAAGAAGGTAGTTTGGGGTATCTTTGTAACTGGGCGTTCTTTGCATATTTGCATCACATGTTTGGGAGGACCAGTTTTGTGTTGTTTCCAGATATTTTTTCTATTTTTAATTTTTGATTTAATATCCCTTAATTAAAAATTTTTTTAGTGTAGTATTTAAGTAACCACAGTAATCCAGGGAGGTGGTGGGGATGTGGCGGCCTAAAATGAGATGAAAAAAATCACTATTTATGTGTTCAATAGAGAGGCTAAAATCATATCTA
>AJWJ01000466.1:0-19089 GCA_000277445.1 Polysphondylium violaceum
CTGATGATTTACTAGAATAGAATATATTTCTCTGTAATTCTGTTGATTCTATATCCATTATTAACTTTAATAGTGCACATGATAAACCAATTGCAGTAGCTTGACCCAATACTCCAATTCTAATAACTGTATATATTATTATTTATTATTATTATTAGATTTTTATTCTGACAATGATCTACTGATAGTTATTTGAATATTACCAAATAATTTTTTATATCTATCTGTTAAATCACCTATTGTAGGACCCAATAATATTCTAGCTATAGTATTTGATAATCCTTTTTATATATACATATTTTATGTTATGTTAATAATAATAATAACAATAAATTCTTTTTTACAAAACCCAATCAATACAATACCATATAATGAAGTTGGAATTAAAGATTTTGGGGAAATATAAATCAATATTAGTGGTACAATAAAACTCCATGCTCTATCTCCTGATCTAGTAATGAGATGAGAGATTAATACATAATAAGATAAATGTCGCTCGATATCTTTTGGCAATGCATTTTCAACAAATTCATCATCATCATCATCATTATTATTATGACCAATACTTTCATTTAAATCAATGTTTGATAAAATGATACCATGGGCCTCGTCTGCTGCTTCATCTACATATTCATTCTTAAAAGTATCTTCTTCTACCTCTTCTTTTGAAATTAAAGCTATATTATCTTGCTCTATATCATTATCATTATTATTATGCTCTACACTTGATTGATTATTTAAAATAACCTCCATAGTAGCAAGAGTGACCTAAATAATAAAATCAACTCTTTGTTTGCATAAACATAAAATGATCATAGGGGACACATATCCCATCTAAAAAAATATCAACAAAAAAAGTTTAAAAAAATTTAAATTAAAAAATTAAAAAAAAAAAAAAAGAGATTTATTCAAAAGACACTATCTACCTTTGTTGTCCATAGCCCCCACTAGATTGTTGTTGATTTTTAAATTCTCTTGATTTTTTTTCATCACTACCTGGAATAAAACTCTCTATCTTTTGCAAAAAAGATGCTTTATCTTGACCCTCATTTCTTCCTTCACCAGCTCGATAACCACTACATTGTTGCTCTTGAGGTCTTTGTTGTTGTTGTTGTCCATAACTACCACCACTAAATTGCTGTTGAGGTTGTTGTGATTGTTGTCCATAACCACCACCAATACCAGATTGTTGTTGAGGTTGTTGTGATTGTTGTCCATAACCCCCATCACCGCCCCTAGATTGCTGTTGAGGTTGTTGTTGTTGTTGTCCATAACCACCACCAACAGCACTAGTACTACTAAATTGGGATGGTTGCTGTTGAGGTTGTTGTTGTTGTTGTTGTTGTTGTCCATAACTACCACTATATCCACTAGATTGTTCTTGTGGCTCTTGTTGTCCACCACCATAACTACCACCAACTGGAACACCAGTATTCATGGCATCCATTCTTTCTTTTTCTTTTTTATGTTTACCCATTATATATTTTCAAATTTGTTATCAAAGAAATTTTAAAGATATAGACTAAAATATAAAACAATAATAATCAAATTTGATTTAAATATAAAAAAAAAAAAGAAACAGAATATAATCTAAAAATACAAAATTAGATAATTATTTATAATTACAAGAAAGTAAATATCTAATAGCCAATGATAATTATTTGTATTCTTTTGTAAATTTTTCAAATGTTATTCCACTTTTTCTCCATCGTTTTTAATAAAAAAGGTAATGTTTACTTTTGATGATTTGGTATACCAATATGAGAATAGGATTGCCATCAATTAATTCATTAAAAAAAAGATAATAATAATAATAAAGAATTCATTATTTATTTATTTTTTTCCTCTAAGTGATACTAAATCAAGCCAGCCATCATCCTCTTTTGCAAATCTCTCTTTAATAGTTTTAATTTGCTTTAATCTTTCTTCGAGATTTGAAATAAATTCCATAGATTTTGAATTATATTGCATTGATATTAACTAGTAATAAAAGATTAATATAAAATAAATAAATATAAATAATAATAATAATAATAAAATACATACATTTGCATTTATAGCGGTTTGAATAATTAAATTTGGTAAAGCTTTTTCAGAAATTACTTGATGATTAAAAATAGGACCAAAAATTGGAAAATCTTTTTTCTTTTTAATTTCAACTCTATACCAACCTAAATCTAGAGGATAAACGATAATATTTACAAAATTAAATTGACCACTAATGATCTCTTGATTAAATGATGCCAATGAATCTGAATAAATAATATTTACAAAATCATTACCAATATGTCTCTTTTTGTTTGTAAATGAGGGATCAGTGTCTGGGAAATTTGGCATCAATGTGGTAACGTGAAATATTAATTGAGTAATTCTATCTTTCCAATAGATTGCTAATTCACCATCAGTTTTACCTGTTCTATCTAATCCACCAGGATAAACATCAATACGTTCAGAGAGTTTTATAGTTTCACCTAATATAGAGAGGAAATGATTATATCTAGGCGATCCTCTAAGATTTGATAAAATTTGTTCTTGACTATCTTGATTCTCACCGACATATATGATACCAACTTTGTATGTTTCAGAACAAAATGTATGATCTAAAACATTTAAAGCTCTTTCAAATGAATGTCCTGTTTTAATTTCAGTTGTGTTTATATCGCCAGAGAATTGATACAAATGATAAAATACAATCGATGGATCTAGTATGGTTGGATCAATTTCACTTGGATTATCTGTAGTAGGTGGTGGGGAAGGTGAGTGAGGTGGTGATAATCCTCCATTGTATTGATGTAATGGGAATGGACTTCCATATAATTGAATTTGTGAATTTTTGGTTGATGTTGAATATGTTAAATCTTCATATTTAATTGAATTATTGTTATTACTATTATTATTATTTTTTAAAAAACCTGTTGTTGAATCATTTGGTGAAAAAGGTTTGCTCGATACTTTGCTATTAATATTTTTATCAATTAAAATTGGATTTGATAAAGATGAATTTGATCTTTTTAAATTTGGAGAATTAAGTAAATACATTGGATCAGAAATTAAAACTTCATTTTCATTGGTAGTTGCTTTAAATGGTCTAAACGAAGTTTGAGGTGATGGAATTGTAATAGTTTCGTTCTTTATCTTTGTTGTATTTATATTAACATTTGAACTATTCTTGCTATTGTTGTTGTTGTTGTTATTGTTATTGTTATTGTTATTGTTATTGTTATTGTTATTGTTATTGTTATTGTTATTGTTATTGTTATTGTTATTGTTATTCTTGCTAATTATATTTGCTATATTTTCTATATTTTTCAAGATAATACTAGATTCAATTGGAGATTGAGTTGGTGTTGGTGCTAATACTGGTATTTCACTAAGTGGTTGAGATTGTACTGAACTTGGTGATGATGTACCATCTATTGTAAATGATGTTGATTTAACAATAATTGGTTCTTTTTCCAGCAACACCATTTTTCTATTTAAACTATCATATTCATTATTATTACTATTATTATTACTATGATTAAATAGTTTCTTTTTCAATTTTTGTGAATGATAAATATTATCATCTTCACCAACTGATAAAGAAAATATTTGATCAGGTTGTTGTTGTTTTAATGATGATGTTGATGATGTAAGAGAATTTGTATTACTATTTGGATTCAAAGTTGAATTAATTTGTCTACCTGTATTTGGAATTTGAATAGGTATAGTATGTTGTTGTCTATCATAATCCAAATCCTCTTCTAATTGAGAAAGATGATATGTATTAAATTCATTATCAATATTATTATGGACACCACCCAATAATGGTGATAAACCAACTATAGATGGAACAGAATGTAATAATAATTGACTTGATAAATTTAATCTTAATGGATCTTCAGCAGAAGATAAATGTGGACTTGAATGACTAAAAAACGATAATAATTCTTCATCTTCATCATAGGATGGGAGAGGGGGATAATATTTTGATAATGAAGTTAAATTTGTAGTTGTAGTAGTTGGCGATGAAGGTGTACTAGATCTATGATTCCAACCTTCATTTGAATCAAATGATAACTTGTAAGGACTATCAAAATGATTTACCAACATTGTCTCTTCATATGGACTAATATTATTATTTTTATGACTATGATGATTACTACTATTGATATTATCAAATTTACTACTATTATTCTTTCTAGGTGTAAATATTGGCATTTTTAAATCTAAATATAATTCATCATTAAAACTATTCTTCAATTCCTTTACTTGCTCCTCTTCTTCTTCTTCTTGTTCTTGTTCTTGTTCTTGTTCTTCTTTTTGTTCCTGTTCCTGTTCGTGTTCCTGTTCTTGTTCATGTTCTTTAATATTGGTATCATCTAAATGTAATGAATCTAATTTATCTAAAATTTCTTTTTTCTCTCTCGTATTATTTGAATGAATGATTGGTGACTCCAACATATTTTTAGATAAAAGTTCAATACCGCTTGGTGATAATTGATGTTGTTGTTGCTGTTGATGATGTTGAATACTACTTTGATGATGATGATTATTTTCAAAACATTCATGTTGAACTGGTAAAATTGATAAATTTAATTTTGAAATACAAATATTATCTAAATTTATATTATTTTTAATTATAATATTCTCTCTGTCATGATAATGTTTATCTTGTAACTCTTTAAAACTATTGATTTTTGAATGTTCTTGTTGTGGTTGATTGATAATATTGTTATTGTTATTATTATTATTACTATTATTATTATTATTATTATTATTATTATTATTATTATTATTTTGATCTAAACTTTTTAACATATTTGATAAATTATCAATCAACTTTTTAGAATTATTAATTTCTTCAATTACTTGATTCGATAATAATTGATCTGATTTTAATTTTTGTTGAGTTTCAAAACTATTTTTACGATTAATACCAACCAAACGACTACTACTATTATTATTATTTATTGTTTTATCATTATTTACTGTTGTTTTAGTTGTAGGTATTAATTTCGATTGTGAATAATAATCTGGTGAAGTAAATTGAGTATTCTTATTATTACTATTATTTCTACTGTTATTATTATTATTATTATTATTTAAAGTAATATAATTATCTTTAATATTATTAATATTTAAAATACTATTAATATTTAAAATACTATTGATATTTTGATTATTTGTGAGATTAATTTGTTGAGGATTTGGAGAGAAATCATGAGTGATTGGATCATTTTGAAATCTCATTAACCATGCAACACAACCAGTTGCCTTTCTAAGAGTTACCTCTGCCCAACCCAATTTACCAGTTTTAATAGTAATTAAATTTGTAGATTGTATCCAAGTCTTTTCTTGAGAATTTAAAAATATTTGACTTGAATGATGAATTGGATAATGAAATGGTTCAAAATTTGTATGAATATATCTATTTAATAATTCAATGGCAATTTCAATCAATAGACTACTATTCTTTTCCTTTAATTGACTATCTAAACTTTTAATTATATTTCTAACCAATAATATTCTGTTTGGTAATGTACAACTTGTAAACCATCTAATTAAACTTTGAAATGCAACAATTACAATCAATGAAGAATACTTTGATTTATCAATAAATTGAATCAACAACTTTATGATAAATGATAATGTTTCAAATGTCAATTGTTGTGATAAAGTTGGTATAGATATAATTAATAAATTTAAATATTGTAATACTGAAAAATAACAATCCTTATGTGTACTACTAGATGATAATAACTATAATGTATTATTATTAATATTTATAATTAATTAAATAATTATTTAAAAAAATACACATACATGATGTAAAGATTTTGTAATATTTTGAAAATTATTTAAAGTTACTCGAGTTGGAAATTCAGTGATTGAAATCATAAGACCATTTAAACAAATTGCTTGTACTTTGTTTTTAAATTCATTTGAAAATGACCATTTTTGACAAAGTCCTGTAAACAATGTTGAAATAATATTTTGAATTGATGTTATATTATTTTCATTTTGATATGGAATAAGATTACATAATAATTCAAATGAATTTATATATAATAATTCTTTTTTTGAATTTTCTGAATTCTATATTTTTAAAATATTAATATTTTAAATATCAATAAATATAAATTATCAAATTATACATACTTGAAAATCAGTTATATTATTACCAAGACTTTTTTCATTTAAAGATTTTGATAAAAAATTTACAATTGATAATATTTCTTGATCACATGTAATTAGCAAATATCTATTCTTTATAAATGTTGATAATATTTCTAAATTCATAAAATATAATTCAATATGAGTTTCTTTAATTAATCTTTCTTGAACAATATTTAATATATTTGAAATTGAAAAGAAACCATTTTCTAAAATACTAGTACTACTTGACAATTTCTTTTTAAAATTATTATTCAATAAAGATTCATCAAAACTACCACTAATATTCATATTATTATTATTATTATTATTACTACTAATATCATCATCATCTTCTTCTTCATTATCTTTACGAGGAGAATGAATCGTTGAATTTTCCTCATCACCACTAACAGATGATAATTGATTTAAAATTTGATTACTTGTTGAACAATATAAATATAATGAAGATAAATTTGAATATAAAATTTGATAGAATCTATTGGAAGATATATTTAAAATAGAATCCAACACTTGTTTTCTAATCAAAATATTATCATTTGAAATTTGTGTTAAAATAATTGACCAAAGATCCAATGCTAATGAAGGAGGTTGATATAAAAATTGACGAGAAAATATTCTAATGAGTCCAGTGATACAAGTCTTGCTCATTTCTGGATAATAATTTTCCTTGATGGATCTCGTTAAAATGGATATCAAAGAATGAAACAAATCTTTTGGCAATGTACCACAGGATTGATAGAGAATATCAATCAATACTTCAATACCAAAACTTCTAACTTGAGTATCTTTATCTTTATATATATTTTGAAATGTTGGTAAAACAATCTTTTCAATAATCTCTTCACCATAAATCAATCTAAAGTTAAAATAGTATTGTTTGACTACACTGACCATCTTTTTTCTTATTTTTGTTCTAAACTCTTTCCAAAAGAATAATTCAATCAACTCTTGAATCTTACTTATCCAAAATGCATGACCTGGATGAATCTTGTTCTTTTTCTTTTCTATAATTGACAATATTATATCTTCAGATTTATATTTAAAATAAGGTGATGATATTTTAAATAATTGACTCTTACTACCTTCAAACCATCCTTTTTCCTCCAATTCTTGAATTTGATAAACTGTATCTCTTAATACTTTAAATAAACTATTATCCAATTCTTGTTGATTATTTTGAATATTACCAATATTATTATTATTACTATTATTATTTAATATTAAATTTTGAATACGTTGAATAATTAAAAATATAATATCCCATTCAACATGTAATTCATTACCATATTTTTTAACCAATCTTCTGAGTGCCAATATGACTTCATAGGCAATGATTTCTTGTTTTCCAGCCAATGAATTAAATAATGCGGGCAATACAAATGATGGACTAATTCTAAGAGATTGTATTCTTTGTGAACCCCATATTGACATGCCAATAAAGAATACAGCACCTCTTAATAAATTGATTACATTTCTATTCTCTGGATTATTTAATATTAAACAAAGTGAATGTATACCCTGATGACCATACTTTTCCAATAGTTTTTGCATTGTTTCCCAACTAGAATTACATGCACTCTCGATATTTACTGTTCTACACAATGACCCAATTACCATTGGTACACATGACGATGGTATGATTGCATAGATGGATAATATTTTAAAAAAAGATAAACAACATGATTCAACGATAAACATTGATTGTGATGAATTACATAACAAACATATACTATTGATTAATGATGCTATATCTCCATCTGATAAAAATTGTGATCCTCCAATTTTAATTATATTTTCAATTAATAAAAATAAATCATCAAATACTGAATAAAGATGATTAATATTATTATTATTATTATTTATATTACTACTAATGTTATTGTTACTATTATTATTATTATTATTATTATTACTAATATTATTATTATTACCAATATTGATATTATTATTAATATTAATACCAATATTATTACTACTATTATGATTACTATTATTACTATTACTTGATGATTGAAGATTTAAAGTTAAAATTGAAATCCAATTGACGAGCACTTCAGCAATTTGATTTTCAAATGGTTTAATATCATTGACATCTCGAAGTAATGATCCAAATGCTTTGATTTTATATACAAGTATTTGTAATGATTGTGAAATTTGTGGTATAAAGGGTAAACTAGTATGACTAAGACTCAGTGATTGTGATGATTGTGGTGAAAATTGTTCTGCTTCAGACTCACTACTATCATTCTTTTCTCTCGGTGATAAATTTAAATTTGATTTTAAGCTATTATTATTGTTATCTTGTATTTGTTGTAATTGTAATTGTAATTGTTGTTGTTGTTGTTGTTGTTGCTGCTGCTGTTGTTGTTGTAAATTACTATTACTATTATTATTAATATTATTTATAATTGGTAATGAAGATGTTGATGATGATAACTGTACAGATGGTAAATTACTAAAGCTTCCATAATGATTATAATTTAATGAAGAATGAGTTGAAGAAGATGTTGTTATATTTGTATTGTGTAAAGCTAAAAGATTAAAAAACTCTTTTCTAATTGCCAATCCCAATGATTGATAATGTTCTTCAATGATTGATATCATTAATTGTAAACCAGCAATCTGTGCATCCAATGGTCTCCCTTCATCCAATAAATCATTGACTGAATATAATAATAATTCAAAATCTTCAACTTTAAAAAACTTTATATAATCACATAGTTCCTTATAAAAACCAACCTTTGTATTTAACGTTGATACTCTATTCAAATTTAATTCTACTTTTAACTTTTCATTGATACTTTCAAATTCTTTACTATATTTATTGTTGCTATTATTATTATTGTTGCTATTACTATTATTATTAGTATTATTATTATTAATTAAAGAAGAAGACCAATGTTGATGATGAGAATCAAAATCAGATTCAAAAGTATCACTATTACTTGGTATGTATGTTTGTAAAGATGAACTAGAACCAAAGATATGTTTAAGTTTTTTTAATACATTTGTTTTAGGTGAAGATACAACAGGTGTAGTTGTTTGTGATGTTGTATTAACTATATTAATATTACTAGCACTACTATTTAATGTTGTTGTTGTTGTTGTTGTTGTTGTTTGATTATTATTATTATTATTATTATTATTATTATTATTATTATTATTATTATTATTATTATTATTGTTATTGTTATTGTTATTGTTATTATTACCACCCCCAGTAGTGGTATTATTATTATTCTTCATTGTATAAATCTATCTTTATAACCAAAGCAAATACCAACTATATATCTACTATATGGGGGTATAGGTGATAAAAGTATTGTGCAATGAAAGAGTCGTATATTAATGCAATATTTAAATTCTATTTGTTTTCGTCGTCTGTCGTATATTGAAATTGAAAAAAAAAAAAAAAATGAAAAAAAAAAAAAAAAAAATTACATAGCGAAAAATCTGATTTTTCGAGGAGAAGTTTTGCATGTATAAGGTTTATTTTATAAATACAAGTAGAAATAAATTAAATTATTATTATTATTATTACTATTATTAGATTATCATTATTGCTCGTTACTATTATTACTATTATTATTATTACTATTATTATTAACAGAAGGAGATGTCGGGATAGCAGGAGCATAATTACTTGAAAAAGAAACAGGAATGGGTGACATTGGTGTTATATTTGTTGGTGATGAAGTTAAATGATGATTTGGTGACAATTGTTGTTGTTGTTGTTGTTGACTTGGTATATTTGGAGATGTACTTGGTGTTTTCTTTCTAAATATATCCCAAATTGAAGTTGAACTATTTTCATTTTGAAGTTTAGGTGTTGTGCTTCCAGATGATGAAATACTACCATTTGCAGATGTAAAGCTTGGTGATGTAGTACCAACTGATATTGATGGATTACTATTATGTTGATCTTTACCAGTGTTATTCTCCTTATTGTTTGAAATTGATAAAGGAGAAGATTGAATTTTCATACCCTCTGAATTTAATTCTTTGGTGTTTTTCATTGTGTTACTATATAGATTTGTAGATAGAGGAGTACGACCTTGAACACCACCACCACCACGAAGGGGTTTAACAATACGAGCACCATTTAACATTTGACCACCACCGCCACCACCGAGAGATGACTTTTTACCATCCAATTCAGATTTAAGACGATTATATTCCAATGTGACTGCTTCATGATTGAGTGCCAATTTATAGAGACGATCTTGACTTTCTTTAAGAGTGTTTTCCAACAACAAGATATGTTCATTACGAAGTGCAAGTTGTTTAGCTGATCTTTGTGATTCATTTTTATATTTGTTATTCTCCATGACCAATTGATGTTTAATAGATGTAACTTCATCAAGTTTTAATTGAACTAGTGCTGTTTCACCACTATCATTTCCACCACCACTACTATTATTTGCACCGCCACCATTTGGATTATTAATTTTATTGGCTCTCTTTAAACGTTCTGTTAGAGTAGTTATTCTATCTTGATATTCATCCAATGCCAATTCTAAATCTATAACTTTTTGACATCTATTTTCCAAATCTCTAAACAAGGATTCCTTTAAAACACCAAATTCTGAAAGTTTTTGATTTGTTTGTTCTCGAAGTAAATTTAATTCCTCCTCCATTCTGAGTCTAGTTTCCTCCTCAATGTTTTCAATTCTATATTTTAATTTACTGTTTTCACTCTTGAAATCTTCCAAACTAATCTTTTGTTCACTTGTTTCACTGAGTAATCTTCTCAATTGTTCAGCTTGTAAAATCATTTCCGAAGGTAATTCACCGTCATTATCTTTGGCCACTGCTGCTGTGGTCTTTGCCAAGAGTTCTTGTTGATATTCCAATTCTTTTTCTTGCTTTTCTTTTTCTTTATCAACTTTAAATTGTTCAAATTCTTGTTGTAATTCTAATAATTTCTTTTTCATTTCAACATTTTCTGCCAATACAATTTCATTTGTTGAATTGTTATCATTACTACCATCATTATTATTACCAAGAGAAAGATTAAAAGTTGTTAAAGGTGAATTTGTAGTTGTTGTTGAAAGAACTGAAGATTTTGGTTTTGATGGAGTTCTTTGTAATAATTTAAGCTGTTCGGCCTTTTCATTCCATTCTTCTGCATGTTTTGAAACAGATACCGATGGGTCTTCGATTGGACGACTAGTTGGTGAAAGGGCTGCTCCTGACTCAATTTCTAAACTATTTCTTTTATTATTATTATTACTATTAGAGGTAGATTTCAGACTATCAATTTTCTCCAACAATACATTCATTTCAGACTTTAAACTTGAATTTTCAGAATGTAAGCCTTCAATGACCAAAGTTTGTTCAGTGGATTCATATTTTGATTTCTCCAACAATAATTTTAAATCTGTAAGTTGAGCACTGAGTAAACTATTTTCACTTGAAGATTGTTGAGATAGGCTTGAAAATTTATCTGCCTGTTCTTTAAGACTATTGGTATTGTGAGAATAGGTTTCCAATTCTTGATCTTTATCTGCAATTTGTTCAGATTGTGATTCCAATTGCTCCATTAAATCTTTTTTCTCTTCTTCCTTTTGAAACAATTGCTTCTCTAATGTAATACATTTCTCTTGTAATGATTTTAATAGCTCTGCATTACCAGAATCTAATGAACTCGATGGATTAGATATATTGTTGTTGATGGGTGATGATGAAGATGAAGATGATGAAGATGATGGTGAAGATAGTGATGGTTTTGCAGTTGTTCCAGTTGTCGATGAAATGACTACACCAGAAACTGACTCCAACTCTTTGATATAGTTTTTGAGACTCTCAATTTCTTTTTCAGCCTTTGACAAAAGAATCTTGAGTTCAGCTGCACTTCTTTCTTGATTAATTTTAGCTTTATTCTTGATATTCTTTGCACGGCTACCAAATCTAAGTGTAGAGAGTGTTTCAGCTTCATTATAACTACTTGGTGAACAATTGATTACAAGTGTAGTTCTTGAATTACCACCCAAAGATTCTTGAAGAACACGTGTCAATTTGGAATCTCTGTAGGGAATATGAGTTGATTTACCATCTGTCAATGCATTGATTACATTACCAAGTGATGAGAGTGATTTATTAATCATCTTTGCCTCATCCAATGTTGTACCTTGTGCTCCTGTTTTTGATATCTTTTCAGAACCTGCTAAATCTACCAAATATAATTTACCACTCTTTAATGATCCCTCTTTTAAATTCTTTTGTTGAATTGATAATATAAATATACTATGACTTCTCGATGATTCTGCGTTCATTTTCTTTTTTTTTTTTTTTTTTTTTTTTTTTATATTAATATCTGTAGGTACAATAAATTATAAGTATTATGATATTTACTTGTTTCAGCAATAGCTCTATTTGCTTGACCAGTTCTCATTACTTCTAAAATATCATCTTCTCTATATATATAAACTTCACTTGTACCTTCAACCCAAACACCTTTACCCTTTTCTTCTCTAACTTTTAAATTATCTTTTCTAGCTACAATTGTAATAATTATAATGATAATAATAAAATTTAATAATCTATATCTTTTTTTCTTTATATATTTATCAACACTTACTATCTAATAAATCTCTAATTCTTTCCATATAAATTTCAATATAAGAAGCTTTAACTATAAACTCAATGTGTTCTTCAGCTTTTGAAATACAATCAAAAACAGTGTTTATCATTCTAGGAATAACACCCTTTAACTCAGGATCATCGATGGAAGGACCTTGCATGGTATGTGTTTTACCAGATGATGTTTGACCATATACAAAGATAGTACCATTATAACCTTGCATAATATCCTCTATGACTGGTTTAGCAGCATCATCATACACTTGTTTTTGACTCCATTTATCTGTATAAACACTATCAAATGTAAATGTATGATTTGATTCTGCTCCATTTATATTTACTGTTTGATTATCATTGACTGTGATAACTGAGCATCCACCTTGAGCCAATTCATTTTTATTTTGTGGTCTAAATCTACAAACGACTCTAATAGATGACATTCTATTATTATTATTATTATTATTATTATTATTATTATTATTATTATTATATTATTATTATTATAGTATATTCTTTGTCTCCACTATTATTTGTTATTATTACTATAATTATACTATCTACTATTATTACTATTACTATTACTATTACAACCACCACAAACTTAAACTAAATACAAGTTATAATTAATAAAAAAAAAAGAATTTTTCTTTTTCTTTTTTTTTCTTTTTTTTTTTGCTTTTTTTTTCGCTTTTTTAGGTGTTCTGTTCGAAAAAGAGGTAAATTACACAGAGGTTTTCTTCTAGTTAAATATAAAAACAACAACTAATACTAGAAATAAATAATATATGTATATGTAATAAAGATATAAAATATCTTATCGCCTATACCTCTATAGAGTATATTTATATAATTGAAATATAATAACAAAGACAAACAACAAACAAAATAAATAATAAAATATCTCTACTACTACGATATAAAGTATTTGTTTGTATGTTGTCCACTACTACTATTATAATAAATGAATAAAATGGGGTGAGCAATAAAAAACGAATAAATAAAATTTGGATATTACAGAGGATGAGGGGGTTCAAACATATATAAAATTAAAATTTCCAACACACACCTTTTTGTTGATTTTTTGTCTATTTGTTTGTCCGCCGACACAAAGTGTGGTTTTTTTTTTTTTTTTCGTTATTTTTTTTCATGACTTTGAATGATTTATTTGAAGATGATTGATCAGTTTTTGTCAATTTTTATGATCCGCCTCATCATATGATATTACAATTACATCACTATATTTAATTTAAAAATAAAAAAAGTAATTTATTTCTTTAATTCTTTTAATAAACTTAATTTAGTAAGAGAATTTCCACTGAATGAATGAATTTGATCACAATAGTTATTGATTTGATTGGTGAGGAGGAGACTGGTGAGTTTTGATGGTGGATTGGCAGGTTTAATCATTGAGGCCAATTCTTCTTCATCTACCTTTTTACCTTCAAGTGTTTTTTGTTGAATATAGTTGTTCTTTTGTGTTTGAATGTGTCTTTGTGTAGTGTAGACTTTATTCAATTCTTGGTTGAGTGATTCTAAGCATTCTGTCATACCTTCGACTACTTTTTCTAAATAAATAGTGTTGCTAATGTTTAATCTGTCAAAATTGGTTGATAAATTATCAGAGGCACCATCAAATTCATATAAAAGTGCATTGATTAATTGTGAATTGTGAATCTTGATTGGGATTTGTTCAAAAATATCATTAAAATGTAAATTGGCTTGATCAAGTCTAGATAAAATGTTTAATTTATATTATATATATATATTAATAATCTATATTCATTTTTCATTCCTAGTATTCATTATTATCAATTATTATTACTATTGTTTAAACCCTAAAACTAAATTACACCAAACTACTAATACGACTATATTCCTAAATATATATATAAAAATATAAATATAAATTTACCTTTCTCTTGAAAATGGATGTTCTTTGAATAATTCCATAAAAGATTGAGTAAGACGATAACATTTTAAAGAAAGAGTACCTTGAGAAGTTTTAATTGGATCATAAACAATAACAACACATTTTTGATTGATAGTAGCTTGATAATTGTATTGAGTTTCAATTACACTTTCATTAAAGAAAGAGTTGAGATAAGTTGGAGTATACCAACCAACGGTATTGCTATCAATATTAACATCACGTAAGTATCTCATCATTTCCAATTGATATTCTGCAATTGATTCACTATTTTCATCTTCTTGATCACGTGGATTTGGGAATGGGAAGCAATTGGATACCTCCAAACTAGTGCCAATATCCAAACCTAACAATTGACCTGGAACAAGATCTGGCAAGTATTCTTTACATTGTTTGATGATTTTCAATACAACTAATCCGTCGATTTGTACAACATCTAATTTTGGATTAGAATAATCTTGAATGATTTGTTCTTCGATATTCATCTTTTTTATATTATATATATAGGAAATGAGATGATGAGATATGTTCAAGAAAAAAAAAAATTAAAGAGAGCGTGATCCCGCTTTAGTAATTTTTTTTTTTATTTTTTTTTTTTATAAAAAAATTTTGAACGAGAGGTGAAAAAAATATATGAAAAAGTCACGAGACCCAAATTTTTTTTTTTTTTTCACCCACTTGCATGTTTTTCAAAAACTTTTTTTAATTTGATCATCAACATCAAATTACTTATCATCCTTTCAAAGATACATAAATAGGTATCTTTGATTAAAAAGTAGAGAATAAAATGAATTTTAAAGTCAAACTAAGTGGTATGAATAACATGATCATTAACATCATAATCGCATTAATACACAAAATAAAAAAAAAAAAAAGATTTATATTAATATATATCTATTACTTTTTATATATAGAATTTTTAAGAAAAAAATAGTAAAACATCAAATATAGAATTATTAAATGAATACAGAATAGGTATTGAGGCAGTACCATGGCTATTTAAATTGCCAGTTAAAGAACCATTCCAAGTCACTATGGGAGGATTACCATTGACACTTGTAGACACATTACAAAATGAATTAAACAAATTTAAAAAAGCAAATATAAAACCATTCTTTCTTTTCAATGGTCTCCACAATTTGCGTGAAAAAACTACAAATTCAAACACTTTTAATTTACGTACTTCAAAATTAAACAATGCTTGGGAATCTTATTATAAGGGTCAATACTCTGCTGCTGAAAAATATTTTCAAGAATCTCATGGTAGTTATTATGTTTATTATTAATCAATTATCATTATTATGAAATACTAATATATAATCATACTATATTGTAGAAAAAACATTTACACCATTATTATCTCATATACATTATATTATTCAATATTTAAATCAAAAAGGAGTTGAGGTATTTAAAGCACCCTTTTTTGCAGGTCCACAATTGGCACTATTTTCAGAACCATCACAAAAGAATTATTTAAATGCAGTTTATGGTTCACAAGAGTTGCTATTATTTGGAATTTATCGTTTAATTACAGATATTGATTATGAAAAAGGTTCATACACTTGGGTAGATTTAAAATCAATTCTATTAGAATTGGGTCTTACTCATGATCAATTCATTGATGCTTGTTTATTATGTGGATTTGAATATTGTCCAACTTTTCCTGTAATAATCAATTCTTTTGGAAAAGATTATACTTTTAAAGGTAATTATTATTATTATTATCACCATTATTATTTATATTATTAAATATATATCAATTTATTAATATAATATATTCTATAGCTGTGTGTGATATGGTTAAACAATATCATAATGGTGTTGAATTAATTAGAAATTATCTTTATAATTATCCAACCCTTGAAAAATATATGGAACAATTTATTAAAGCCAAATGTTTAATCAACAATCATTTAGTATTTTATCCAAATTGTACTTGTGAACCAATTTATAAAGATGCTTATTCAAGACCAAGTTATGATTTAAATCAAATATTTGGACCAAGATTACCAAATGATTTATACTTTTATATATCTCAAGGTGTTGTTAATCCAATGGTTATCAATAACTTTATTAGTGGTTATCTCATGGAACCTTTTCCAACCATTGAATCTGAAGAATATTGTAAAATGTTGGATTATCTTAAAATTGTTAGAACCAAAACTTTGGCTTTGTTATCTTCAAATTTAAATGATGAATTAAAAACTAAACCAGTTGTATGTATTATATTTTAATATTTACTAATAATAATAGTAATATATATTAATTTTTTAATTTGACATTAATAGAAAACTACACGTTGGTTTGAACCAAAAGAGTTTGATATGGCAATTAGAATTTGTAATACAGATTTCCCATTAAGTACTAAATTAACAGTTGATATTCAAAATAAGATTAAAGCATCAACTAAACCAATTTCATTTGGATTCACTGCAAAACATTATGATTCACTTCAATTACCACCAATTTCAAATATTTCAAATTTATCTTCTCCCCCTCCTCAAAATAATAATAATAATTCTCCAAATAATAATGAATCAAATTCAATTAATACTGATCCTGTATGTATGAACATTATTTTTATATTTTTAAAAATAATATAATATTAATGAGTCAACAATTCTATAGATTAAAGACACTGATCAAGGTATATTTTATACTTTAACTCATGCATTAAGATTAATGGGCTATTTTACTGCACCCTATTTTGGTAAATTAATTGAAAATGTTGAAAATCCAAGAATTCAAGAGGCAACAGTACTTTTTATTGAATTATTAAGATCAAATACAATCTCTTCAGAAAAACTTCATTTTATTCCAAAACCATCTTTTGAAGGTCCAGCAACCAAACCAGAGGCTCTTCTCTTGTCTAGAGTTCTTAGTCTTATTCCAAGTCAATTGGATGTATGTATATGTTTAATATTTAATATTTACAAATACTAATTAATATCAACAACAATACTATAAATAGAACGAAGCTTGGGGAGGACCAATTGATCATGATATTATGGGTTTCCATGAAATTACTCGTACTCTTTATAAATCATTACGTAATTTAATTGAAATTACTTGTCTATCTCACTTTTTGAATCACAAAATTGTATTACCACCATCAGAATACTTTAATTTCTCTACTCAGTATGTATAATATAATGTACTGATATCTTTTATATCACAACACTAACAACAACAATAACTATAATAATATAGACTTCCATTTTTCCTTCAACCAAGTGCTAGTATGGGTTTAGTAGTTAAAGGTCTTATTTTGGAGAATCTTTCTATTGAACAATTAGAGAATATTTTCCCAAATTTTGTTAATATTAAAGCAGATTTAGATGTTGCTTTTGAATTTTGGGATACTGTTATGAAAATTGTAAAGACTCTTTATCAAGATAATATGATTGGTAAAGTTGTTTATGATAGTTTTATTTCTGCTGATCAAGCATGGAATGAAGCTAAAAAAGGACTTTAAATTATAATAACATAAATAATTTAACAATCAATATCAATTATCCACACACCAATGAATGAATCCATCACTACCCCAATTTTTTTTAAATTTTTTTATTTTTGTTTTTTTTTTTTTTAAAAAAATTCTTATCTCAAAGAAGATCTCTAAATAAATATTCAAAGAATTTAGTAATATCCTCTATATATCTAATATTATTTATTTTTTCATATCTTTATCTGTTTTTAAAAACTGATTTAATTTTCGTCTCTAGTTTACATATTGGGGAAGATAACAAATAGTATGAAACTCAATATCATTATATGTTTAGAGTTTGAGGTCATATGATGAACATTTAACAAAGTAATTGACCAACATCAACATATTACTCTTTTAATCTCGATAAACAAAAACCATACAACAACCAAAAAAAAACCAGTGGGATATTTCTCCCAATAAAAAGAGAAAAAGAGCAAAATCAGACAAAGACAACCAAGAAACAATACCGAACCACTGACAATCGAAGATTCATACAGAAAATGCAATGAAAAAACAAACCACACACAAATACGCACCAAACGCAAAAAATTTCAGCATTTCAAAATCCTTGAAAACTTTTTTTAAAAAAATTTTAAAAAAATCATTTTAGAAAAAATGCAGGCAAATATTCTTTCGGGTCACTCATAAAATCTCAAAATAGAGACATGATTGGTTTTGTGTCCTTTTTTTTTTTTTTTTTTTCTATTTTTTTTTTCATTTTTTTCCCACTATCACAATAATGACTTTTACTAAAAACAGGTTCATTGGTAATTGTCAATATAAATAAAATTTGCTCTTTTTCATTTTATTTTACTTTTCATACCCCCTTCAGCACACTATATATATATTTTGTTGTTTAGATATTTATACCACATAAAAACATCATACCATCACACACAGAAAAACAAAAAAAAAAAAAAAAAAAAAA
>AJWJ01000467.1:0-19082 GCA_000277445.1 Polysphondylium violaceum
ATCGTGAATTTGATGATAAAAAATTATTTTGTATTTTTATATCTATCAGTCATCCTATTATTGGATCATATCTTTTAAAATAAAGTTTATTATATTTTTTAATTAAAAAACTCTTGTCATGTATTGCCTCTTTTAGATTTATAATTTACTTATTTGGTAATGTTTTAAATAATGATAATCCATCTCTATATTTAGCTAGATAATGATAATGACTATCATTTACTGTACAATTATATCTATTTACCAAAACACCCAATACTTTTTTATATTTAAATAAATTTTTGTTTTTAAATAGGCAACCAACAACTTGGCTGTTATCTTGACCTATCCATTCTCCACTAACCATTCCTGCACCCCCACATCCATCTTATAGATCTATAGATCTGTCTTGACAAGCCCGTATCCATTTTTATACAGATACTTGATCACGTCCACATTCTTTATCTTTTATATCAAGTGATGGGGCTATTGATAGTGCTCCATCATATAGTACTTGTATCTTTCAAATGGACTAATAAACAAATCAGTGCACTGATCAGCAACCACAGTAAACAATTCATTATAGTCTATTTGCAACTCTGTATCTCTATTCCGTATCTTTTCCCTTGGCAACTCTATATAGCTATTTCTAATCATCCATCCCAAATCAACGATATCATTGAACTTTAAACAATATCGATCACCCTTTATTTCTTTGATATTGTCATGTATCTTTCTACATAAAAAACATTACCAAAAACTGCTCTATAATAATCTATCTTCATTTTTAAAATGCAAATAAATGCTTTAATAAGTCGTTTTTCATTTTTTCACAGATTTGTTATGACAACTAAGTTGTTGGGTTTAAGTTTTTAAAACCTACCAAAAATTTTTTAAATAGATTCTCTAATAAAGGGACATTGATTATCTTTTTGTTTATCAACAGTTTTAGTGGAAAGGGCCAAATCAAACATGTGAATCACAAATTTTAGCCTTTAGAACGAGGGGATCACATGCTTCTATTTCTTTTGATAAACTCAATGATGGGAAGTGATAGGATCCTGCCAATTTAGTTACATTTTCTTCTAAAGGATAGGGTCTGTATTTGGTAAAGATATGTTTTACTCCATATTGAATGGGAACCTAAAGATCACAGTAGAGTTGATTTCTTTCAATACATTCAGACATAAGATCCTGAGTTTTTGGAGTATGGATCTGATATATAGAATCCGGCTGGCTTGACAAGACAACTTGACAATCAGCATAGTCCTCTTAGAAGGTTTTATGACCCAGATTTTAAAAATGATACATAATTCTTATCAGCCTGTATAGTGTGACACAAGTAACCTCTGTCATTAAGAAACTCTATCACCTTGAAATTGGCCAACTTGGTCAAATAGGTACCAATATCATTGATGAGAATAGAGTCCACAAAGTGATTAATTGCTCAATCATTGTCAACAATCTCAAGATGTATCTGGATGAATATGATAAAATATTTGATCATCTACTACCCTGATTCTATTGGCCTTTGACTCCCAGTATCTAGCAAATTCTTCAAAGTTACTTTAATACAAAATCTTTTATTTTTTTTATTTATTTAAAACATACAAGTTTTAATAGAGGCAAAGAGTTTAATAACCTAAAAGTTTTCTAATTAAAATAATGTGATATTTGTTACCCATAGTAGCACCAAATCTAACATTGACTAGAGTAAATAAAAAAGATATTAAATTAGTAAATTTATAAATTGTAAATAACAAAGAATAATAAAACTAAAACTTACGGAGATTTTGAATAACAGAACCTTGATTTTTGTAAGCCCATCTAGCTCTGACAGATTCACATGGTAAACAGAATAATTCAGTTCTCTTGATAGCTTCTTCATCATTTTGGACGAGTTTGTTGACACCAGCAACAATGACCATATTTTGGGAAGCGGTAAATCCACCAACTCTAGTACCAGAGGCATCAGCAACAAACTAAAGATGAAATAATAAATATTAATATCATATGATCAACAACACAGACAGATAGATAGATAGATATGGAGTATACATACAATGTTACCATCTTGAGAGATAGCAGTTACAGATGATAAGAAATATTGGGAAGCGAGAGCTTTGCTTCTAGCTGGACCTTGTTGGGATGGTTCGAGGGAGAGAATGTTTTTGTGAACATTGACCCATTTGCAGTCATTGCTAAAGTAATAGTCTTTGAATCCAATTTCAGCAAGAGTTGCAGAAGAGGCAGCCATGACTTCAGCCTTATCTGGGATTTCTTTTTTGAGTAACTCAAGTGCTTCCTTTTCATCAGCAACAACGCTAACTCTGTGATTCTTGGCCTCCAAAGCTTTGACAACATTGTTTATGAGTTCTTCAGATGGTTGAACACGGAAACGGTTGGCATCGACCTTAAAGTCGGTTTCTTTTTGGAATAATTCATCAAAAGTTAAAGACATGTTATATATTATATAATTCTATTACTATAGGCACAAAAATGAAAAAATAAAAATATTCAATGACACATTCTATTTATACAATTAATTGAAAATTAAAAATTAAAAATAATTAAATTAATTACGAATGACTTTCATCAAAAAGAGGGGTAGAGGCAGTGCGAGGGGTATTTGTGAAGGGTATGTGGTGGGTGATGAGTTTTTACAATTTTTGGTTTTTTTTTTTTTCTTTTTTTATTTTGCCATATTTGCTTTAAGAATATTGATTAATTTCAAAAAAAAATTAACAAGATTTTTTATTTAGTGGGGGGTGGGAAGTTAGGCAATGCCCCATATTTCGATGTCCAACACTAAAAAGTCCTCCGTGGATGAAAGAGGCATGCTATCGTAGGTCAAACATTTATACGAACAACCATTATTCAAATCCTCATCAATCCATATAGCATACTTGCCATTGACCCTGTACAAATTAATTATTTTAAAAGAGGAGTTAGTAAAACGCAAATACAAACCATGACCAACACATTCTTGAATTCAAGAATGGACATATAAAAAAATAAAAAATAAAAAATAAAAAATAAAAAAAAGATGTCCCTGCACCAAATTTACAAAAATCTTTGTCGGCGTGGGTGTGGGGTGATGTGTGCATATGTGATTGATCTTCACACCAAGAAACTAAAAATAAATTGATAGGGTGGGGAAAACTCAATGAAATGTAGTGTGTAATATGATTGCATATGATACATACCCGCCGCCCATAGAGATATAGGTTTCGGTGGTTTGGACAAAACATTCGTTCTCTTTGGACCAGAGGTAAAAGTCGGGTTCTGGTTTGAGCTTAAAGACAAAGCATTCACCACCGCCATAGTAGTCGTATTGGTTTGATCTGATCGAGTCGTCGATAAAGCCACCAAAGATATTGTAGTTTCTGTCTTTGATAAACATGATGCAGGGGCCTTTGTCACGGGTGTTGTTGTAGAGCGTCGATAGAGCCATACCGTGTTTTTCAGCCTTGTACAAGAGGACCCAGTTGCGGAGTTGACAGAGTGGCGGGAGAAAGTTCATTAGTTGGACAATGTCTTTGGGCTCAAACATGGTCGAGGGGCCGTTGATGAGCGCAGGAATAAAGGGCTCGAGGGGATATCCGTCCTCGGTTTCGTCGCCTGTCTCATAGTCGTCAAATACGCTGTCTTTGTCGATCATTTCGTAGTCTTGGATCTCTTGGTCCAGGGTTTCGGAGTCGACCTCCTTTTCATTAAAGAGCGATCCCATCAATGACGAATAGAGACCGTAGGTGAAGCCTCCCTCGGTTTGTGTTGTGCCTGCACCGGCTTGATGATCGAGATTCTTAAACAAATGTTTGGGAATGGGTGCACCGGCGGCATGGTGAGTTTTCTTTGAAGAGTTGGTCATCCACTCTGATATATGATGGCATATATCGTTGGCATCGCCATCATCACATTCAAATATAATATCTTTTTCTTCGTCTTCTTCAGATGATGCAATTACATGAATACTACTAAAGAAATTAAATGTACTTGTTGATCGAGTGTTTAATGCACCATTGCTATTACTGAGCACATTTCCATTACTATTACTACTACTCTTTAAAACATTATTACTATTATCTAAACCATTGCCATTGTTATTGGTGCTATCTTCATTATTATCGTTGTTACCATTATCATCCAATTTAAATTGCAAGTCATTTGCACTTGTGGTGGTAGTAGTAGTTGTAGTTGTAGTAGTAGTAGTTGTTGTTGTTGTGGTTATCGTTGTACTATTATTTATATTAATTTTAGGGATAATTCTACAATAGATGATTTGGTTCATTGTATAGTTTAATTGGAACTTGAGACTACCTTCTTTCTTTACGAGGGGATCATTAATGTTTGCTTGGAATATGAGCCAATTTGGCAAGAGAGTAAGTATACCCTCTACCCTTCTTGTGTCGTCAAAGATGTAGAATATTTCATATTTAAACACTTCTGTAGGCTCTTGCGCTTTCTTTAAGGGTGATAAAATGGTACTGCTGGTGGATATCAAAGGGCTTTTCAGTGGCGCAGAGGAGGGAGTGGTTGGGGTCGTCGTGGTGTTGGAGTGACTGCCGCCACTGAATCTCTCTGGCGATGTGGGGAGGAGATTCGAGTTTAACGGAGGTGAAGGCGATGCCGATAGACCGTTACCATTACTGTTGCCGTTGTTGCCTATACCCAAGCTCTTGTTGAGCGGGTTGGACGAGATAAAGAAGGGGATGGGCTGATTGAGCAGCTTGTCCCATGTGGTGAGAGGCAGGGTGGGTGGGGCAGGTGGAATGGGGATTGTGGATTCATCGATACAGGCCCCCATGCCAAACATGTTTGTGAGCTGTTTGGATAGATAGTTTATATTAAATGCATGGGGAGAGTGTTGCTGATTGATGAGTACAAATGTCTTTCTATAACTATCGTTTACAAACGACTTTAACCATATCTTTAGTACGACGGACGACTGTGTGATCAAGGACAAGTGATCTTGATTCAACGAAAAGGGATTTTGATCCTTGTCGTAGGTGGTGACCTTCCATGCCGATATATTGGGTATAATGATCTCTATTCTATGAAATGAATAGTTTGCACTCTTTGGAATAAACAAAAAGATATTGGAATTCATAACCTTGATTGATCCTTGAAATGCCTATAGTATATGTATGTTTGTTTGTTTGCAATTGTTAATATCATCATATCTATGTAATCTCATATCTACATCTGCATATTACCATTCCATTAAAAGCATAAATAGCAGTTTCTATAAATAATTGAGTTAAAAGTTGTGAATTTGAAGAGGGTAATAAGGGTGAAGAAGTTAAAGAGTTGTTGTTGTTGTTGTTGTTGTTACTACCACTATTACCACTAGTATTATCTTGAATTGTATCATCATAATAGCCATCTAGAGTATTTATATCTTTACTGTACATTGATATATCATACTTTTGACGTAATCTTGGTAATAGAAACCGATAAGAGTTTACATATTCTATCAATTGTAAATCTTGATTAAATAATTGATTCATACTAAACATTTGTAGAATTTCATTAAGTTCATGATTACTACTACTATTGTCATCATTATGTTGTTGTTGTTGTTGTTGTTGTTTTTCTTTAAAATTACAATTAAAATTTAAACAAACTATTAATATCTAGATATACAAGAAAGGGTAATGAAAGAATTAATAAGTATTGTGTAAATTGTCATGATCGATCGATCATCTTTCATTCATGCTTGTTGTAATCAATGATATATTTACTTGACCTGGATATAGATTTCTATTTTCAAGTCTATTTAAAATCATGAGATCTTCTTCGTTCATATTGTATTTCTTTGAAATCGATAGAATTGAATCTGATATCTGTACATTTACAAATCTATATTGATTTTGGTATTGTGACAATGATGAAGACGAAGTTGATGGTGATAACTTTTTGTTGTTAGTCGTAGTAGTAGTAGTAGTTGTTGTTGTTGTTGTTGTTGGTGATACAGAAATACAAGTGGATGAATTGTTTATATCGTTATTACCACTCATAGCCAATGCCGACGATGTAGATGACGATATATTTGAATTACCAGAACAAGATAGATTATCGCCTGTTGTTTTATTATTATCATCTATAGTTGAAGCAGTGGATGCACTTGATTGCTCACCATTTCTATCTACACTATTTGGATTCAATATATATTGTCCTGCTGCTGAATCATTGATTCTCTTCTTTATATCACTAAATGTCTATAATAAGATATAGATAGAGTATGAATATCATGATGTGGGTGTGATGTGATGTGATGTGATGTATGTCCTATCGATCCAAATCTATCCAAATCTATCTATCTATCTAATCATCATCTTACTTGTTTAAATGAAAATGACTTCATTCTTGAAAAAGAGAGAGATCTAATCTATCAAACAAACAAACACGAATCTATGATATGCTATGTGTTTAATAATATTGTTGTTGACAAGGTGGTGGTGGAGTGTCACAGAAAATGTTGGTCGATAGAGAGTAAAGTTGGCTGTAATGAATGATACTGTGTATCATGAAGAGAGATAATTGCATATAATGGATGTAAACAGGTAATCTAATCTATAACACTATTGAGTAGATTGTGGCGGTGAGTTGACAAATATGCTAGTGTGAGGGGGTATGAAAAAGTGCGGTAAAAATGGATGGGAACAATACGATAACCTGTATTGAGGGGAGACGTGACAGATAATTGCACAGAGGTGATTTTTTAAAAATTCAAAAAAAACAGATCAATTTGTTTCCCAGTGGTGGGAGACAAGAAAAGAATATTTTTTGTTTTTTTTTATTTTTTTTAAAAATTTCCGTTGGATGTCAGTTTTGGTGAGATGATGTGTCTGTTTTGATTTGTTGATCTTGGTTGATCACTTGCACACCATCCATATGGCATAAGGTATGATTGGGTGGATATGTATCCAGAGAGAGTGATTGATTATACCGATGTGATTGATGGTGATTGGTTTATTTATTTATTTACAGTGGGTGGGAGAAGGAGATCGGGTACGATGGTGTCGAGAAGAGAGAGGCCTTGGTCGGTGAGAACTAAGCGATCGGTGTCGATGTCGAGTAAACCTTGTTCATTGAATAACTTTGTTTTTGTTGGATTCAAAAATTGATTGAAATCTTTTCCATTGGAATAATATTTGAATGAATTTAAATTCACACCTTCCTTTGTTCTGAGTCCCATTAGCAAGAGTTCGTCAATGACTTGTTGTTCTGAAAGTATTTCTTGTTCTTCAAATGTATTTTTAAAAAAGTTGTTGTGGTTGTTTATAGGATTACCAACTATATGAAGACTTGGATCAGTATCTTTTATGCTGGTGAGTAAATTTGATTGCCAGTCTTTGGGATGAAGTGTATTTTTGAGTGCATATCTAGAATATGTTTGATTGCTACTATTATTATTACTATTATTATTATTATTTTTATTATTTAAAGTAATTCTACTACAAGCACCGGGACCTATTCCTATATAGTCACCACCTCTCCAATAGTTTTTATTATGTTTGCTTTGTTCCAGCGGACTCGAGGAAAAGCTACTCACTTCGTATTGAGTGAAATTTCGTTCTGCAGTTACTTTTTTAGTCAATTCGTATAAATCTGAACTGAGGTTATGGTCAGGTGCTGAAACTGGTGAGGAATGTTATTAGAAATTGATACCATATACTATACTTGTATGTGCAGGTACTTACTTTTACTCTTTCTTTTTGAATCTAGATTTAGTCTTTTATGGAAATTGGTGCCTTGTTCAAAACATAGGGTATAGAGGGAAAGATGGCCTTGGCCCTGGGTCATTGCGAGAGCCTCTTTTAATTCTTTTTCCCATTTTGCCAATGTTTGATCGGGATGTCTTGCATAGATGAGATCAAATGTAATTCTCTCAAATAGATCTTGAGCAATACGCACACTCTCCATTGCTTGTGCGGTGGTATGGGTACGGCCGAGGTACTTGAGATCAGTGTCATTCAATGCCTGTATGCCCAACGACACTCTATTGATACCGACGTATTTCTTGAAATCCTTTAAAAGGTCCTTAAGATCCTTTTGATCGGGATTGACCTCCAGCGTGATTTCACACTGCTCTATATCAGCGCTGGGATACAGCTTTCGTATTGCATTCATCACACCCACAAATGTGCCAACCTTGGCCAGCGACGGAGTGCCACCTCCAAAGTAGATCGAGGTGAGCGGACGATCATTGATCTGTGCGCCATCTCCCAATCTCTCGCTGTGGTAGTTGTGGTGAAAAGCCTCTATTTCGGCGACTAACGCCCTGCCCATTCTGTCGTGGTCCACATGGGGCCCATCCTTGTATTTGTTAAAATTGCAATAGGGACATATATGGGTGCAATAGGGCCAATGGATATAGAAAGAGTAGGGAATGTCTTTGAGTCTGCTCACTCCGCCCCATCCCTTTGTCACCAATTTATTCATATTCAATTAATTAATTAAACTAAATGATTTCATATGAACAAATTCGTTCGCAAATCAAAAAAAAAAAATCAAAAAAAAAAAAGAAAAAAAGAAAAAACCGATAATTTGTTGGTGTGTGAAATATCTAGATATATAAATTTTGATCATATTTAAATGATTCTTCACTTAAAGATATTTTTGTATTTTGTAATTTTGTATAAAATAAATCTACTGATCAAGAGTGATCTTATGATAGACGAATAGAAGATTACAACTTCTTTTCTATTTCAAAAATATTTGCATTCTAAATAAAATTTAATTTTTTTTTTTTGCTTTGCGCTGTTTTTATTTTGACAGAATTTTTTTTAAAAAAAATTATATTGCTTCAACAAATCATCGGCTTTTGATAGAGAAAGCATTACACACAACACCACATACTTCATTTGGGTTTTTTGATCTATTGAATAGCACACACACACAAATAATTTTATATTCTACTCCACAAATATATTATTATTATTTCACCACAACACACAGCACACACGCTCACTCCACCTAAACACACACACATACACCCATATATAAAAATATATAACTATAGTTCATGAAGAAGTGTTTTCTTGCTTTCGATTATAAATCAGTTGTTAAAAGAAAAGAAAAAGAAGATTATTATTAATATTAATATTAGTTAGTAATATTAGTAGAGCAGTAATTTTATTTTATACACACGCGAGCGAAGAATAGTCTGTGTTTTTGATTATCATCATCGTTTTATTATCAGTATCAGTTTCATTATCATCAAATATATAATATAGTACAGCTAAACATGGGTTCAAACAACTTTGATTGGGATTTATTCGAAGCTAACCGTAGCTCAAATAGCAACATCAATAACAATAGTAATAGTAGTAGTACAAATAATAGTGGAAATACATCTCCATACAATAGTAGTTATGGTGATATTAGTCTAATGACTACTTTTAAAACATCAAATAGCAATAACAACAATAGTATTAGTCAAAATAGTAGCAACACATCTCTTGTAGAAGAGACTGTTTCTCCAGCAACAGCGGCATCTACAGACCCTCGTTTTATTGTACATACCCTGACCTCTAAAGATACGCTACAAGGTTTATCATTGAAATATAATGTAAAGGTAAGAGTGTTTTAATTTACAGACGTGATGGGGAGACCATACACATATACATGTTGATAACAATATTCTAACATCAATATCAACACTCATCATCATCATCATCATCATCAATAATAGGTTAATGATTTAAAAAGAGCAAATAATCTTTGGACACAAGATACATTGTTTATAAAGAAAACTCTTTTGATTCCAATAGAGAGCATGGATACAGGTAGTAATAATAGCGGTAGTATTGGAGGTAGTCCATTGAACACCAGTTCCAATAGCATTTCTTACAAAACTAGCAGCAGTATGAATACAGGTAAAAGCTACGACCAAGACCACAACACCCTATTTCCAGAATTTGAGCCAATGGCCAAATCATTTTCATCGCCCAAAGAGAAGCCAATATTGCCCAAAAGAACAGCAAACAACAATAACAACAACGGAAGTTTCCATTCGGTGCCCATGTCCACTCTTAGTTTTTCACCGGTAGTCAATTCACTCGATCACAAGACTCAATCTCAGTTTTCACTTTTAGATGAAGAATTAAATCCACTTTAAAATAGTATATTCATACAGATACACATATACATTCTATAACACAATATACTACACACACATAAATTATTTATAAGAGATAAATTAAGTTTTTTCATTTGATTTTTACCCGTTGTTTATTTTCTTGTAAACTTTGAATTTTTATAAGAATTTTTGGATTTTTTAAAAATTAGAAAAAAAAAAAAAGGCACACACAAGTAGATTTTTATTTAGTAATTGTTTTGTAGTAGTATCTGTAGAGTAGAGGTAGACAGATATGTCAAACTTTAAGAGTTTTATGTCAAATTTTAAAGGAGCGGGCTCGCAAAAAGCCTATTCCGATGGTCAGAGTAGCGATGGTAATGACAATGATGAGATGAGTTATTTTGATCAAAAGAAATCTGATGCCAATATTAGTAGTAATAGTAATAGTAATAATAGTAGTAATATGCAACAGAATAAAAGAAAGTTTGATGATAGTAATAGTAGTGATACTACGATTCAACCAATCAAAAAACAAGCAAGTGATGTTCTCAATAATAGTAGTAATAATAATAACAATGATGATTTCAGTTTTGGTGATAACAATGATGATTATAATAGTACTGTTGATATTAGTGATCAACAACAACAACAAGATTCAACAGATCCAAAGGATCAATTATTACATATTTGGCAATGGAAAGATGATAAGAATGAATGGAAAGATTATGAATTAGAGACAATGTATAGAATTGAGCAAGCCTATCTTGCTAAAGAATCTAAATTTAATGTGGACAATGAAAGATATGTAGATTTAAAGGGTATGAGACAAAGAAGATTTGATTCTTCTTTTAAACAAAGAGAAATACGTAGAATATCAACTCAACAACTTAAACAACAAAAACAACAACAACAACAGCAGCAAAAACAACAGCAACAAAAACAACAACAGCAACAACAGCAACAGCAGCAACAAAAACAACAACAGCAACAACAACAACAGCAACAAAAATTAAATTCACCAATCTCTAAACAAACAAATACACCAAGTAGCGAAAGATGGGAATGGAGAGATGACAAAAATAACTGGATACCCTATGACGATGATATCAATGAAAGTATTGAAAAGCTATATAAAGAAAACAGAAAGATTGTGGCGATTGATGACGAAAGATTTATTGAGTTTAGTCAAAGAGTTCAAAGGAGATTTGATGATACAAAGAAAATAAGACCTGTTAGAAGAGGTAGTAATGATCCATCATCTTTTAGCACAATATCATCATCGTCATCATCTTCTTCAACATCGTCACCATTTAAATCAACATCATATTCTTCAACAACAACATCAAATACACCCAAACAATCTGGTGGATTGAGTGGTATGATATCAAAACAATATGGCTTATCTCAAATTGACATGGAAAAGAGTAAAACAGGAACATGGTTTTGGAATAGTGATAATGGATGGTGCAAGTACGACGACAAATTAAGCGCATTAATCGAAGAAGGATATCTCAAGGGAAAGGAAGAGATGACCATTAGAATTGGTAATGAAGACAAAACAATTGATTTCAAAGGATTTTGTCAAAAAAGAACAGATGATCCCTCAAAACGTAGACAAATCAAACGTGCTGGTGGTACAATTCAATTTAACAAACCTCCACAACAACCACCACAACAGCAACAAAAACCACAACAACAACAAAAACAATCACCTCCATTACAATCTAAACCACCTCCACCTAAATCATCATCTTCGTCATCATCGTCAACACCAACAAATGCCATCAATTTAGAAGAAGATGATGGTTTTAATCAAGACTTAGACAAATTTAGTTTGGTTGATGATGACGAAGCAGACTTTTTATCAGAGGATTTGAATATCAACGATGCAGACTATCGTGACAGAAAGAGAAAGCTATACAAATGCACAGAATACTATGAACTCGATGGATTCAGCACATGGCAAGCAATCCTTGACAAGAAGAAGGGATCACTTCCTCAAATCAACACACCCTTTAAACCAAACAAACTTATCAATGAAAAGATTAGTATTATCCAAGCAGACATTACTCAGTTGGAAATCGACGCCATTGTCAACGCCGCCAAGAGTACCTTGTTGGGTGGCGGTGGCATCGACCATGCCATCCACAAAGCTGCCGGCACTGCCTTGGTTGGCGAGTGCAGAAAGCTGGGTGGGTGCAAGCCGGGCCATGCAAAGGTCACCAAAGGGTACCGTTTGCCTGCCGACTACATCATCCACACTGTCGGGCCCATGGACGGCGATGCCGAGGTCCTCAAATCCTGCTACGACTCTTGTTTGTCGCTGGTCCTTGCGCACAATTTCAAAACGGTTGCCTTTTGCTGCATCGCCACAGGCATTTATGGATTTGACAACAACACTGCCTCCAAAATTGCCTGCGAAAAGGTCAGACTGTGGCTCGAAAAGAATCACAGCAGGGTCGAACGTATTGTATTTTGTCTATTTAACCCTGACGACAAGAAATTCTACACCCGTTCCCTCCAACACTATTTCCCCTATGATCCTCAATAAACACAACTATACCAGTATAATACTGTATTATACCATCCATTCATGTTTCTTAATCTTTTTGTACATTATTATTTATGTCGCGTGCACCCCAATACATCTTGTGTGTGGCTATTTTTATGAATTTTTTTTGATCACTTTGAGATTTTTATTTTGACGCGATCACCACAGGCCTCAGTTTTTATAAAAAAATTATTTTTTCCCAACACAACCCCATTTATTTTTAGAAATTTATAATTAGATTTATAAACAATTGTTTGGTGTGATTAGTTATATATCTCTAGTATCTACTTGTATAGAGTAGATAAATAATTCCATCATGGAGGATAGAGATACAATAGAACCCATTGGCATACCATCTAATAGTGGTAGTAATAATAACAACAATAACAATGTCAACAGTGCAAATATTAGTTATGTTGATTCAAATGGTAATCCACTAAGTTATGCAAAGACTGATGAGACAATTACTTCTTCATCTCAGTTAGATACAGAGAGAAAGTTTAGAAATCAATTTAATGCACTATTTAGAAAATCGGCTACCTATCAATGGAGACAATATAAAACCAATCTTTGTCAAATTATTATCCCTGTTTTATTGATTTTACTCTTATTTGTTTTACAAATAGTTGTTGATAACTTTATTAAAGATCAACAAGGTTATAGATATCCACCAGATTTTTCACCCCAGCCTTCAGTGCCTGCTTTATAGTATTTATTTATTTAAAAATATGTATTTTAATTTCAATATATACTAATATCATCAACAAAAGTAAATATAATGAAACATCTCTTAAAGAGACAAGCTCATGTTTTAAATCAATGGGTACTTATAATGAATCAATGTTTTATCTTGACTCCACCAGTTCAAAATTAGGTTCAAATATTAGTCAAAGTATTCAATCCTCAATTATGTCTAAAGAAGAAAGTCTAAATGTATGTATAAGCAGTAGAAGTATACTTTTTGTTGTTATCTTTTTATATTAAGTATTTGTTATTGTATAGTTAATTTTTGGACAATCTTTTATTGGTAGATATGGTACCTATTGTCAAGATACTCCAAGTACTATAGATCCATTTTCAGTAGAAAAGCTTGATATGAATTTAGAAACATTAAATGATCTTACTTTTAATCAATGGAAAGAATATTCATTGTTGGGCGGATACAACTTTAAAGTAGTTGATAAAGATACTTTTGAAGTATCACTTTTGTATAATAGAACTTTGACATTTTATAAAGATCTTCCTACTCTTTTACATCTAGTTTCGAAAGCATATGTTAGTTTAACTGGTACCAATATTACTAAAATTATTTATGGTTTGTATTATGAAAAAAAAATAAGTATATAATATCTTGTTTTGAAAACAAACATACTAATGATATTTTAAAATAGATGGATTAAGAGATTTTCCACATGATGAGAAATTAGTTTCATTTGATTTAATCACAATATTGGGACCAACCTTATATGTATTTATATTCCAACTACCACTTCCAGTTATTCTTAGACTCATTCTTTATGAAAAGGAAAACAAATTAAGAGAAATTATGAAAATGATGGGATTACAAATGAAAACCTATTGGTTGGTAACTTATATATTTTCTTATATCTTGTACTTTTGTTCTATTATGCTTGTCTGGGCATTGGCTGCTTTGTTTAGTAAGTATATTCTTTACATTCAATATTTAGTTTAAATATTAATAACTATACATCAAGGATTCAAGTTTTTTACACTTAATAGTGGATTGGCAATATTTTTATTAATATTCTTTTGGGGTCATCTTTTGGTTTGCTTTGCATTCTTTTTATCTGTATTTTTCTCCAGATCAGATAGTGGTACAGTTTTGGGATACATCTGGGTATTTGGCACAGGTATTTTATCTTCCAATGTCATTAAAAGCTTCTTTGATTCCAAATTCACACCAAGTAGCTCAATATTTGTTATTTCAATGATCCCTTCCTTTGTTCTATATAGAGCTCTATCGGTACTAAAGAATGAAGTTGCTTTTGATGGTCCTGGTATACAAATTGATACAATGAACATTGATAGAATCCAAGTAGGGTCGATTTTAGCCTTTATGATTGTTGAAGCTGTTATCTTTTTAGTGTTGGCATTGTATTTGGAGGAAGTGTTACCAAGTGATTATGGTGTAAAGAGACATCCCTTATTCTTTTTACAAAAATCTTTTTGGAAAGGTAAAGATGAGAGTAAGATTGAAAAGGTTCAAGTAAAGCCTGTCCTTGAGGGAGAAGGTCCAGATGTTCAAGCTGAAAGAACTAGAATCTTAAATCTACCAAATTTAATGGCATTGGAAGTATTGGATTTAAATAAAGTCTATCCTGCTCAAGCTGGTGCCCCAGAGAAACTGGCCGTCAAATCTTTAGCTTTAGCAGTTGATCAAGGTATATGTTTTGGTTTCTTGGGTCCAAATGGTAAGATATACTATAATATATTTTATATTATTTTAGTAGGGAATATTATTATAGGTCTTTTGCATCAAGATTGTCAAAGACCTATAAAACTATTCCTCATTATGTGATAAAAGAAAATATATTAATAGTATATCGATTTTTCTAATACAGGTGCAGGTAAAAGTACAACTATATCTTGTGTAAGTGGTTTATTCCAACCAACTAAAGGTACAGCTAGAGTATTTGGTATGGATATTAGAACAGATTTTGACAAGATTTCAATGGTACTTGGTGTGTGTCCACAAGATAATATTCTTTGGGAAGATTTAACTGGTGAAGAACATTTATTGTTTTATGGTAGACTAAAGAATCTCAAAGGAAAAGAGTTGGAAACTGCTGTAAAGGAAGGTTTGAAAGCTGTAAATCTCCATAACGAAAGTAGTAAAAGAGCTGGTGAATATAGTGGTGGTATGAAAAGAAGACTTTCAGTAGCAAATTCATTTATGGGTAATCCTAAATTAGTTTGTTTAGATGAACCCTCAACAGGTTTAGATGTAGCTAGTCGTAAACAATTGTAAGTGTCTATTGATATATTTATGAATGAATATTCATCATAAAACTAATTAAATCTTAATATTAAATCTAGATGGGATATTATTAATTTCTATAAACGTAAATGTGCAATCCTATTAACCACTCATGCTATGGAGGAAGCAGAACATCTTAGTGATCGTTTAGGTATCTTTGTTTCAGGTGCACTCAGATGCATCGGCACCACTTCAGAATTAAAATCTAGATATGGAAATGGATATAAAATCATGATTTCCATTGAACAAGGTCATGAAGAACCTGCTCATCAATTTATGATGAAACTGTTACCCAAAGCAACTGTATTAAACTCTTTGGCTGGTATAACAAATTATGAAGTCCCCAAAGAAGGTGTTGAACTCTCGTCTATCTTTAATGCCTTGGAGTCCAACAGAGAAGCCATTCGTCTCAAGGATTGGGGTATAAGTAACTCTACTTTAGAAGAAGTATTTCTTAAAGTCACGAGCGACAATTTTAAAGATCCTCATCAAGCATAAAATCTTAAATCAATCAATAAATAAATCAGTGATGAATGAATTAATTGTTCATTAATTAATAAGAGGCTCGAGTCTTTATCCGAATTAATTTGTATGTTATCAAATCTCAAAAAGTCTTTTCGTCGTGGGTAATGGGGTTGTTGATATTTTTTTTTTCAAAAGAGTTGTACCCCCACTAATCAATTTTATAATGTGTTGATTGTGGAAGAAATCACATCCATTTTTCGAATCAAAAAATAACGGTTTCTAGAAATAGCTAAAAAATCCTTATCAGAAAATATCAATTTTTTAAAATATTTTTTTTTGAATTTTTTTTTTTTTTTGTTAATTTTTGTGTATGTAGGTTTTGGCAGAGAGTAAATTGTAATATAGTAGTAGTGAGAGTAGTGGTTGTTTTTGTGCAGGAATACAATACCATACTATACATACATATATTGTGGATACCCTCATTATATTGTTCACTATCCTATCTACATATCTTGCTATCTAATTTATTGATCATTTGATATAGCGCAACCTTTGCGCAAACACCCACACCACCATCATTTTTCATACCCACCACACACATAACACACTATATATCTAAAATTTACGCGAAAAACACATACACACGCCCACACACAACATACACTTATTTGATCATACAAAGCGGAAATAGAGAAAAGTGAAAATATAAATATAAATATCATTATAATTATAATTATATAGAGTATATATAATTATTGTATAGACACATATTATATATATCTATATCTATATCAAATATTATAGTTCCTTTTAGATAATTATGGTAACTATTGATCTAGATCTATATCTAAAAATAGAATATTATTTTTAATATAGATATATATAAAAATTAAAAAATATAGGGATCAAAAGCATCAAAAGCATTAGAGGAAGCACAGAAATCACATACAAAAGAGATTAGTTTAAAAGAATATGGATTGAAAACATTACCATTGGTGGTGTGTACCAATTTTAATTATATTACCAAATTAAATTTAAATGACAATGTGATCAAAGAGATACCGCCCGACATTTACAAACTTAGGTCACTAAAGATATTTTGGGTCAACAATAACAAGATTACAACGGTGCCCGATGAGGTTGGTTTATTGGCAGAATTGGAGGATTTCCAAATCGATGGCAATCAAGTGCATCGTTTAAACAAGGTGTTTTTCGAATTGAAAAAGGTGACAGATATCTCCATGTCGCGAAATCACTTGAAAGAGATACCAACAGATTTTTCATCGTTTACAACACTCAAGAGTTTGGCATTGGAAAACAACGAGTTGACAGCGTTGCCAGGCACAATGTCTTCGATGGTCAATTTAAAGACACTCAATGTCGGCCAAAACAATATTGAATACATTTTCAACGATTTTTCAAACATGCCCGCACTCACTTCACTCACATTGTTTGGCAATCGTTTGGCAGTGCTACCGGAAAACTTTGGACGTTTGGGGACCTTGGTCAACTTGAATTTGCGTAGCAATCATTTGGAGAGCGTACCAGACTCATTCAACATGCTCAAAAAACTCACCACTCTGTCGTTGTGGGACAACTCTTTTCAGGATTTTCCATTGCCCATTTGCTATCTCGAGTCACTGACCGAGTTGAGTTTTAGTAATAATACCCTTCGTTTTATTCCCCCAGAGATCAAGCATCTCACCCAGTTGCGTAAACTATATCTCCAATACAACCAGATCGAATACATTCCCACAGAGATAAGATATCTTGTCAATTTAAATATCCTTCTCCTTCATCACAATCGTCTTGCCAGCATACCTTGCGAGATATCGTTGCTCAAGAGACTCGAGTCTATCAATTTGTTTGGCAATCCTTTGCCTGCCAAGCTGGTGCAATCAGATCAACAAACTTTTATGGCCTGCATGGCGGCCGAGCTAGAGATTAGAAAAGATGTGTGCTCTCGAGTGATCCAACAGCACTATCGCGTTTGGAAAAAGCAATTTAGATTTAGATCAGTGGTAAGAACTCTTGTAGAAATGAATAAGCTTCAAAGAAACATAGTGTTGGCCAACCACACCAACCAAATGATTCAAAGCACAATCAAGATTCAACGTTGGTATCGATCAAGAAAGCTTCGTATCCAATGGCATGAATTGGTATCCAAAGTTTTGTTATTGATACAAACCACTAACAATAGTTTAAATAGAAATAACAGTACCAATAGTTTGGGCTACCACAACAATCTCCCACACTCTACATCCACCGGTTCACTAAACAACATCAATATATCGGTGGCACGTCTAGGCTCACTTTTTGGCTTTGACGAGCCCGACTCAGAGGCCAATGTAACATTTTTAGACAACCACGTTATCAAAGCCGCCACCGTAACCAAATTGGTAGAGTATCTCTGTAATATAAACTATAGTGAGGAGGGCTTTATGCGATACTTTTTCTCGACCTATCCATCCTTTATCACACCATTAGAGTTGTTTCAACTGTTTTGCGTGAGATATCATGTCGAGCCCCCACAAAATTGCTCGCCTTTGGAGTTGGCACAATTCAAAAAGACAAACAAGCCCCGTATTCAAGAGCGTGTTATTAATCTCTTTGAATACTGGATCAAATACCATTTAAATGATTTCCAAGACAATCCCAAACTCTTGCAAAACTTTAACAGCTTTATCACCAACACGCTCTTGTTTGAAAAGGAGACATCGGCCAAACGTTTGATTGCCATCTTTAACGAAACTAAAAAAAAACACATTGACACGATGGCCGAGTTGATGAAGCTGGCCGAAAACGCCCCCAAGCCAATATTACCCCTAAAGTCTATTGATCCACACGCAATCAATGTGCTGGATTTATCGTCAATAGAGATTGCCCGTCAAATGGCACTCATTGATCAAGTATTGCTGTCCAAGATATCAGCATCGGAGCTACTCTCAAAGAAATGGAGCAAGTGTACAGAAGAAAATCAAAAGATTTGTCCAAACATTTTG
>AJWJ01000468.1:0-19056 GCA_000277445.1 Polysphondylium violaceum
TAAACAATACAAACACACTCAACCCCACACACTCTACAAATAATCCCACACACACACAGATACACACCTACCTATCTTGCATATTTATACCTAGTATAAAAGTAAAATAAACAGCAAACAACTCTATTTTACAAACTGCATTCAACTTCAACTAGAACAACAACAGCAACAACAACAACAACAACAACACACAATAACAAATATCAACATAATAATACACACTATATAAATATCTAGTAGAAATTTATTATATAGATAATTATTATTTAGCTTTATTCAATCATCACAGATATCTCTTTATAGAAAGTAATAACAGACAGAATCAGACACCTATCAACCTTTTGTATATAAAAATGTTTCATTCAGAATATGAATCTAGACTAAGGTCACCATCTAAATCTCCATCAAAAATCAAATATAATAATACCCCTATTTTATCATCACCTTTAAAGTTTTCATTTTTTAATGAAGATAATAGTAGTAACAACAATAGTAGTAGTAGTAATAATAATAATAGTATAAACATTATGAATAACGAAAATCAAAATGATAGTAATATTATGAATACTTCACCAAATAAAACTACAACTACAACAACAACTACTACTTCAACTTTAGGCAATTATTATCACCCAAGTAATCATCATGATAGTTATGGAGATAGATTTATACCAATTTCATCATTTGATTCAATGTATCAATACAATACCAAAGATATTCAACCACAGCAACAACATTTTAATAATACAACAATATCACCATCAACAACATCAACTACAAACAACAATATATTACCAAATGGAACAACAACGACAATAGATAGACAAAGAGATGAAAGTCATTTAGCATATAATTTAGTTTTAAAAAATGAAATACTCAGATCACCAAATGCCTCACCTATCAAATCAAGTAATAATAAATATCAACAACAACAACAACAACAAGATCATGAATCAACAACACCTAAAAAAAATAAATGTATTACAATTTAAAATGAAAAAAAGTGACTGTTTGTCTACATTGGATTCACCCTATTCATTATCACCATTGAGCAAAGAGACGCAAAAGCTCTTGTCTTCACCTAGAAAACCAACTAGAAAAATCAGTAAGACTCCATTTAAAATATTAGAGGCACCAAAAATTAAAGATGATTTTTACCTAAATTTAGTGGATTGGAGTTCAACAAATCTTTTAGCCGTCGGATTAGACACTACAGTGTATCTATGGAATGCCACCACAAGTCAAGTATCAAAACTATGCGACATGGATTCCAATCAACCCATCACATCTGTGAGTTGGATCCAACGAGGCACCCACCTTGCCGTTGGTGGCAACGATGGTATCGTTCAGATTTGGGACGTCACTAAAAAACAAAAGATTAGAGAACTCGGTGGTCATAACCAGCGAGTCAATGCTATGGCTTGGAATAATCATATACTCAGTAGTGGAGGCAAAGACAAAGTAATATTGAACCATGACGTCAGAAGCAGTGAAAACTATTCAAGTAAACTCATTGGTCACAAACACGAAGTCTGTGGATTGAAATGGTCGCCCGACGGTACACAATTGGCAAGTGGTGGCAATGATAATCTATTAAATGTTTGGGATCAATCGAGTACACGTCCACTTTATCAATTTAAATTTCACAATGCCGCCGTCAAGGCCATTGCCTGGAGCCCTCATCAAAGAGGTCTGTTGGCCAGCGGTGGTGGCACACACGACAAGTGTATACGTTTTTGGAATACAAACACTGGTCACTCTATTCAGTCAATTGACACTGGCTCTCAAGTGTGTAATTTGGCATGGAGTAAAAATGTAAATGAATTTGTTAGCACTCATGGTTATTCTCAAAATCAAATCACAATTTGGAATTACGCAACAATGACCCCAATCACCACTCTAACTGGCCATACAATGAGAGTGTTGTATCTGTCCATCTCTCCCGATGGCCAAACTATTGTCACTGGCGCCGGTGATAATACTCTTAGATTTTGGAATGTTTTCCCTTCAAACAAAGAAACTACTTTTTCTTATAACATGGATTCTTTTTTTAATAAGCATGATCTTGATATAAGATAAGAAATAAAATAAAATATAAAGAAATATAAAGTATTAATATATATATTTGTAAATGTAAAAGAAAAAAAAAAAAAAAAAATAGTATTTCTATTGTTGTCTATAGTCACATGACCAAAGAGGACATTTATTAAATTGTACACTTACTTTGAAATAAAAAAGAATTGAAAAGAAATAGTTTTGTAGAAATTAATTTAGAAAGAAATAGAAAAAAAAAAATTCAAGTAGGGGAGCAAGAGATAAATGATGAATGAAACAATACGTATGAGTGAGTACACATCAAAACAAAAAAAATGAAAAAACAAACTTCAATTTTTTTTTTTTTAAATTTTTTTTTTTTGATAAAATAGGGCACTAGGAGAATTCATAATATCATTATCGACTAAAAGAAGAAGTTATTAATCTTTTCAGACAATCTCTCAATAGCTTTCAAAAGAGGATATCAACTGTATATAGCAAAATAACCAACTTATATATAGAGAGAATAATCAATATTTATATTAAATAACAACAAGACCAAAGACAATCACACACACATAAAAACACACACATACAAATATATATATACACAAGAATGGCTAATAATTCATCATCAAGATCATCAAGAGGCAATAAAAAGGGCAAATCAAAGAAAGAATCAACAGAGAAAAGTTTAGTTAGCAGAATCTTTAATGTTCAAAGACTCCAAAACTTTGTTGTTGGTACTGCAAATATTGTTACATTTAGTTTTAGAAAAGGTTTTGGTATCTTGTGGGCTGTTGCTACCATTGGTCTCCTTACTTTTATCCCAATCTTAAAGTCATTGGAATTTGAAAGATACTATCTCGACGAAGCTAAAAATGCTGAAAATAATGGTGAAATTAAAAAAGGTCTCCCTGAAGAATTAAAAATTGAATAAAATAGTATACTAAATAAATAAACATTGAAAAAAGATTAAAAAAACATACATGTACCTCAATCTATATGCCTCACAACCCCCTTTGTTTTTTCCTCAATCATTCCTTATTGATACACAAGTCGGGTATGTATTGTTTTAGATATTTTATTTTATTTTTTTCCTCACTTTATAAATCTATAGTATAGTCTCATTCATATGAGTTTCTCTATACTCATTCAATTATTTTATTATTCATTCTTATTATTATTATCCAATTTACGATTATGATTGAAAACAAATAATGAATATATTTAAAATAATTTTTTTTTTTTTTTTTTGCAAAAAACGATCGTTTTTCTTTTACTTTTCAAAAAAACGAAAAAAAAAGGCATCATTATAATTTTGTAATATATAGAGATAATAGAAAATGGGTAGATATAGAGGTTATGGTGGTACACACACTAAAAATAAACAATATAAAAGAGCTAGAAGTACTAAAAATAGAGCTAAAGGTATATACCACATTTAAACAATATAAAGAGAAGAGAGAGAAGAGAAACAAGGAAAAATCAAATTTTAGGGAATAGTTTGCTAATTATTTAAACTTTTATATTGTTGTTATTTAAACAATAAACAGATATAGATCAAATTTATAATGAAATTCAACCAGAGAATATAGAAAAGTATACTAAAATTGAAATTGATCCAGAACTTCCAGGTATGGGTCAACATTTTTGTATTCATTGTTCAAAGCATTATATTACAGATGAAGCATTAAACACTCATTTCCAAACTAAAACTCACAAGAGAAGAGTTAAAGAGTTAAAAGTTAAACCATATATGGGTGAACACTCTTATCTTCCTATTGATAATGGTAAAAAATTAAGACCAACTCCAGCTGATTCAACAGATACCACTACAACTACAACTACTATGGATTCATAAATAACTTTTTTCAAACAATAAAGTTATTTAATTTTTATTTGTATATAAAATTATATTATTAAAGTGTCAAGTATGTACGGTGTATGTGCACACCCAAATGAACTTCAATCTAGGTTATTTTTCAGTTTTCTTTTGAAAGTGTGATCGTGATGAACCCCTCAAAACTCTTTTTCTTTTCTTTTTTGAGAAATCTTTGTTATTTGAAATTTCACCACATTTTTAAAATTTATCTGAATTCATACTCGATAAGTTTTTGCGTCACAACGTGGCATGATTGTGTATTTTGTATATTAAATAGATTTAAAGTATAAATTAAATTAAACAAAATATTTTAAAAATAGTTATTAATCAAAGCACAACACTATGGATAGTTCTACAACTACTAATAAAACAATAGAAAATGATAATTCTCTTGAAGAGATTCAAGAAGAAAACTGGGAATATGTTAAATCTGGAAATTCAAATCTATTTCAATTTCAACACCTTAAATTACAAACCAATACAACAATCGAAATCTTGAGACAAGAAATATCAAAATTAAATGATCTAGTTTCTAAATTTACCAAAGAGACACAAGAATTAAAAGATGTAAATCAACAACAAAAATCTATTGAAAATATTAAATATACAAATTTTATGAAAAATCATTTTAAAAGTAAATCAACAATAATAGATCGTCATTCATTTTCAACAATAAATGATTGGATTGATAAAAGTAATATTTTAAATTTTAAATTATTATACCGGGTAAATTTATCTTGAAAACTTTTTTTAATTAAAAAAATAACTATTAATTAATTATTCTTCTACCAAAGGCATCAGACAATGAATATAAAGTTAAATTATTTCATTCTAAATGTGATGGTAAAGGGCCGACAGTTACAATATTTAAAACAACAGATGGTGATATTTTTGGTGGATATAATAGTCAATCTTGGAATAGCACAAAAGATTATTATGGTGATGATAAATGTTTTATTTTTACTTTGGTAAATAGACATAGTATTGAACCTACTCAATTTAGAATTAAAGATTCCACCAAATATTATTGTTTTTCTCATCCTCACTATGGCCCATCGTGGGGTGGCCACGATATCGTGATATGCCAAGATATATCAAAATCTTATCAGTGCTTCCCATTTTCGTATTCAGATACTCTTGATGGTAAAGGTTCTACTACTTTAACACCAACAAAATACCTCAATATAAAAGACTATGAGGTTTTTTCAATTTCAAAAGAGTTTAAATAAATTTCTTTGAAAAAAATTAAACCTTTATTTATTAAATTGTCAATTAAAACTTCCAATCATTCATGAAATCTTTATCAGAAATAAATTCATTCTTTAAAGTATAGGCTAAAGGAACATCTGCAGATTTCTTTTTAAATGATAATTCATACATGCTTTGATAAGATACAGAACTAAATTCATTCATATCAATAGTATTCTTTAAACCAGAATCAAAAACTTTGGCCATTTTACTGACTTCAGGGGCATAGTGATCTCTAAGAATTTGTAATTCCCAAAGAGAGCTCTTTAAAGCGTTACATTTGGCTGGATCTTCTTCAGTTGGAATAAATGGATCATTACCATAGGTATGAGAAGTAACAGTTTTTTCCATTTCAGATTTAATTAAAAGACCACCGATATTATTCTTTTGTTGTAGTTGTTGTTGTTGTTTGTTTATATTGACTGGGAGATTGATAAGATGATGACAGTTTGTGTGTCTTTGTAATAAAGAATAAATCAATGGTAAAAGAATAAGTGAACCAAATGGTGGGGAAATTAAACATAAATAAGCACTTCTCTTTATAAATGCAGCTACAACATAATTTGGAAGGAATTTTGAACTTAAAAACAAATCTGCCAATTTAAAGAATCTTGCTCTATATTTGGCATAAATTACACCTGGTTGGAATAAAGTATACAACTTTTTATAAAAATCTGGATATTCTCTGTATTATTATTGTTAAGTTAATATAATGGATACAAATTAAAATATGCTTTTACTTTTACTTACAAATTATGTTTATGAATTAAAATAAATAAACCATTAAGAGCTAAAATACTTGTGACACCACCTAAATCATAGGAATTTGAAAAGAAATCCATCAATACACGTGGATCGGTGAGATGAGGGAAAACACGTTCTGGAAGACCAAGTAAAACATGTTTGTAAATGGAGGCTGGTAAAGGAAGAGTAAGAAAACTAATCCATGCTTTACTAAATATATTTTTGTATGAAGAGACCTTTGTCAATGTGTTCCAATAGTTGTTTAATTGATCGACATCTTTGTCTGTAATGGAAGCTGGTTTGACAAATTTGGCACTCTTTAATTTCTTTTTCAAAGTGGCTGAAGAATCTTTGATAAACTCTTGAAGTGGTACACCTACCCAAAAAGACCAATCTGGAATAGGAGCTTCATAGATTGGTTCGAAAAATGTCAAGAAATCAAACAAGTTTTCGGCAAATTTAGATACGCTGCACTTGTGGGTGGATTCAAATTGTTCTGGATTAGATTTGGCTTGTTCAACAAGAGACATGCAAATCTCATTGACAGAGTATAAACTATAATAGAATAAATCATTGTACATTGATACGTATTGATTGGTAAAGTGTTCAAACAACTTTGATGAGAAGTGATTAGAGAGTAACATTGTGGAAATGATTGTTTTAAACATTGATTTTGAAATATGATAGAAAACTTGTTGTTGTGGTTGTTGATCGGCGCTATTAAACAACTCTTTTGGTAATGATGACAAGAGTTGAGATTCTTTTAAAAGAATGTTCATCATACTTGTAAGTACAGGGATTTGAATGGATGGATCCTCATGTTGAAGGAATTCCTTAAGCATGTCAACGTATGATACATAAATCTTGTACAACCATTGAGTAAAAACAATGATTGGGTCTTTGCTTGCTGTTGGTTTTTCATTTCTCTTTAACTTGGAGAATTCCAAACACATAACTTGATTATCTTTATCTAATAAATGATTAAATATCTTTTCCAATGATTTAATACCTTGAAATATAATTTCTAATTCATTTGAATTCTATTATTAGATTTTAAAATTAGTAATATAATAAAATGAGATATACGCGTGATCTCTGAGATCTATATCGTGATACATACAGATTTACATATCTTGATGATTTCAATGATTTTGTTGGCATTTTCAGTAGATTCAATGACTTTTAACTCTATATTCTTTATTACTTCCAATGGTGTTACGGTTGCTTTTTGTACTGTTGCTTTGGTTGATTTCTTTGCAGCAGCAACAGTTGATTTAGTGGTGGCGGGAGTTGATGCTCCTACTTTTTCAGTAGAGGCTGCTTTAGTTTTTGAAACAACTGTTTTAGCAGTTTCAAATTTTCTATTTTTATCAAACTTTGATTCCTTGACCATATTGATATTATAGGATAATGATCTCTGTTGTATAGGGGTAATCTAAAGATGACTATGATAATTTATTATTATGGCTGCGTAAAAAACGAACGAATCATGAAATTTTTTTGCAAAATTTTTATTTTTTCTCGCCCACCGCCTTTTCATGCCATAATTGGAAGTTCCTGTAATTTTTATTTTATATTGATTTTATAAATTTTAGGTTACTTAGTGAATCTGTGTGTTGGATGAGTAACAATATTGGCATATCAATACCATATATATCTTAACTCGAAATATCCAAATTTTCACCCTCTTCTTTCTGAAAAAATTAAAAAATTTAAAAAAAAAAAAAAAAAGAAAAAAAAAAAAACAAAATGATGACTCCAATTTTTTCTACTTCATTTATCACCCAACAGAGCAAATTAGCAATATATCACACACACAACGATAATATCTATATTTGATACACAACAGTAGATTACCAAACTGATATACTACCTTGAGTGACAAACACAGCAAAAGGTAGTAATCATATACGCACATCTACTGCTGATATCAACAGTAGGGCACAACAAAGATAGATAGGCAGGGAAAGTAATCGGAATAGTAACAATAAAAACACAAGAGCAACAACAATAGTAGTAGGAGTAGAGTAGTAAAAAATGTATTCAACAAGATACAACACACCTTCACAATTCACATCACCTATTATATCTACAGCATCGCAATCATTTAATTCTATACCAACATGGAAACAGAGTATCATTAAGCAATTAAACAATAGAAATGAAAAACAAACCAACCATTATTCAGAGTTTATGAAAATCTATCAAGATCTCTTAAAGAGAGAAAGAACACTTCAAGACAGAACACTTATCTATGAAAAAGAGATTGTTTCATTGAGAACTGAAAAAAGAGAAGGTGGTGGCAGTGGCAGTGGATCATCGGGCAGTGGCAATGGTGGTGCAGGTAGTGGAAACAATGGTAGAAATTCATCAACAAGAGTTGAAGAGTTGGAAAACAAGTTGTTTAAGCTCCAAGAGGATTTAACAAATAGTTATAAAAGAAATGCAGACAATGCATCAAGTATTCTCTCACTCACAGACAAGAATAAAGATTTGCAAAATGAAATCATTTCAAAAGAGATTGAAAATGAAAAAGTTAGACAAATGATGAAACAAAATGAAGATACTGCAAAGCGATTGGAATTGGTGATTCAAGAAAAAGAAAAAGTTACAAATATTTTACGTGATGAATTATCTTCTTTACATGTATATATTGATAATAATAATAATAATAATATATAAGGCGGACCATAATCATACTAATCAAACACTTTCTCTCTACAATAAATTAGACTGAATTTTTACATAATGAATCAAAAGTTCTTAAATTAGAACAAGAGAATAGTAATCTGGTAGAAAGATGGATGAGAAAAAAGAATGAAGAAGCTAGTAAAATGAACGAAGCAAATGATTTCTATCAAAAAATGGTTGAACAAAGAGAGAATCTTATGTCACCAAGTAAATCTCAAAACTATACAACTGAAATTGAAAATGCTATGAAAGATATTGATATAAATAACAATAACAATATGAATAATAGTGGTGGTGCCATTAATAACAACAATAATAGCCCTATGGATTCATTGATCATTATGGAAAGATCAGTCGAAGCAGATTCAATATTACCAAGCAAGGCAAGAAAACGTTGGATTGGTCATAATTCAGAAATCTATTGTATATCATTCAACAGTGTAGGTAATTTAATGGCCACTGGTGGTGGTGATAAATGTGTAAAGATATGGGATAGTTTATCGGGTACATCAAAAGCAAATCTAATGGGTGCATCACAATCGATCATGTGCACTCAATTCTCACCCAATGATGAAACCATTCTTGGAACGAGTAATGATAATTCTGCCCGTTTGTGGAGTGTCGACTTGGGCAGACCAAGACACACACTCACCGGCCACATTGGTAAGGTGTATTCGGGCAGATTCATCTCGTCCAACAAAGTTGCCACAGGCAGCCACGACAGAACCATCAAATTGTGGGACTTGCAAAGAGGCTATTGCAACCGTACCATATTCTGTGCCTCTAGTTGCAACGATTTGGTCACAATGAATGCCGGCGGCATACTCGCCAGTGGACACGTCGACCACTCACTCAGATTCTGGGACACAAACGCCGGCGAGGCCACTCAATGTCTCACCAGCATCCACGAGGGCCAAATCACCTCGATCACAAACTCACCTGTAAATAACAATCACATTCTAACCAGCTCCCGTGACCACACACTCAAAATCGTCGATGTCCGTACCTATGACGTTGTCAAGACCTACAAAGACCCCGAATACAGAAACGGCCTAAATTGGACAAGAGCCGCATGGAGTCCCGACGGCAAATATATCTCCGCCGGTTCTATCGATGGCTCCATCTATATATGGGATGTAAAATCTGCCAAAACTATTAAAGTATTGACGAAAGTTCACAACAATGGTGCCTCTGTCTCCTGTCTCTCTTGGAACCCCTTGGGTAATCTCTTTGTTAGTGCCGATAAGGAAAAGAATATTATTCAATGGGAATAATGTATCTATTTTTGTATTATGTAATCTGAACCTGTTTAGTTTGGTCAATATTCAATATATTCAGCATTCACTGTCCAATTTCAACACCCCTTCCCCCACCCCAATCTCGTTAATCAACACAATTTACCAAATTTATAGATAATTTTATATAGATTATATAATTTTATCTATTCATGTATAAAAACAACAAAAACACAATATTAACTATTTAATCAAATTAAAAAAAAAATTAATTTATTTGAATTCAATTTAATCACTCACCTCCCTTTTCAAGAAACTATTAAACAAAAAAAATATAATAAATCAATCAATCCTCAAATCACATGTGATCCATGACAAAACAAGAAATTCCACACCATTGTGCGTTTTTCTAAAGAAATAGCTCGAAAGCTTTCGCAGAGAGTGCTGTTTAAAAAATCTCCTTTGAAATAGTGATGAGAAAGTCTCAATATTCAAAGATTGTTTTTCCTTTTTTCTCACTTTTTTGTCCTTCCCAGTTTTTATGAATATCCTTTTTTTTTTTTTTTCTAATTTTTTTGATCATTTTTTTTTGTTTCGCTGGTGATGTCACGGTGAAAAATTTCATTTTTTTAATATCAGTTTTGAGGGATCAAAATTAATATTTTTTATTATTATTGTACATATTTCGCAAAAAAAAAAAAAGATAAAGATATATTATATTAGTATTTGCTAATTTATTATTATTATAACATAGATTTAAAGTTTTAGATTATTTAAAGTAGGTATCTTTATTCAGTCCATTAGAAATTATCTTTCGTTTTATCACCCAAATCTGTGCAGATATCACAACACCCTCTCCCCACATATCCCTTATTTGTATTTTCAAACCACACTACACACACAAAAACTACACATTCACATATATAGTTTGAACCCATCCTATTTATATATACCAGAAAACACTTTCATTTTTATGTGTGTCTTTTTTTTTTTGTAAAAAACATCTTCATCATTTTTGGAAAAAACACGGTGATCGAGCTACGTCAAATTTTTTTTTTTTTTTTCTTTTTCCCAAAATATCACACCCCACACACACACAACAGAGCGTAAGACAATAATTCCTTTTATCTCAAGTTACACTTTCACCACCCACCTAGTAGTGTTGTTTATTCGCTCATATCCAAATCAATAACGAAACAAACAGATACATATATATTGCAGGAGCAATCAATAACATCTGTTTTGTATTGTTGTTTTCTCTGGTTGTTCCTTTATAATAACTTGTTATCAGTTTTTTTTTTTTTTCTACCTTTTCGAGAATTTTTTTTTTCTTTTTAATTTTTATTATTTTTTTTTTCCAATAACTATAACTTACACTAACCAAAACTTTTTTTTTTTCTAATCCCAAATCTGTTACACTAACACTTTTCATCAATAATAACCTATAAATTTATATTATAGACTATATTAGAGATTTATTTATTTATTACCCCTAACACCCTTTAGATAGATAGAACTTTTTTCTATCTTTTTATTTTTTTATTTTTTTCATTTTTTACCCCTTTTTTAATTTTCTACACCCCACACACATTCTTATTAATACTTTTTTCTTTTTCTGTTTTATTTTTTGTGTCTTTTTCTCTCAACTTTCTCTTCATTCACAGTTTGTTCAATTTTCATTCATTACATTGTTTCATAGTGTCACAGTAATAGTAATAGTAATAGTTAAAGTAAAAATAGAAATAGAGTTAGTTTCTTTTATCAATAAACACACACACATACACATACATACATAATTATAATGACCAACTTTTCTACATCAACATCATCCACTGCTGTTGATATTACACCTGCACCATCGATACCTATACCTACACTTAACAAAAACAACAATAACAACAACAATAATGAATATAGAAATAGTTTAAATAACAATAGTTTTAACAATAACAATACAAGTTTTAGTAATAGTTTAAATAATAATAGTTTTAATAATAATAGTTTTAATAGTCAAAACAACAGTTTTAACAACAACAATAACAGTATTTTAAAATCAAACAATAACGATGCCAATCTATTTAGCAGTAGTTTTTCATCATCTTCACCAGAAAATATATTCCAACAAAGCAATGTAAATAGTAATAGTCAATTCTTTAAAGATATAAACCATGAGACATTAAATAATAACACTACAAACGAACAAGTAACAACCAATACAATTATCGAAAATATTAAAAACACATTTTCAAATATCAGTAATAAAATAACAACCGAGCCATCAAGTACCCATCATCATAACAGCGCAAACAATGACAATGCCAGTACAATGATTAAACTCAATAATCGATCAATTGAACCAAGCAGATTGGCTCAGGAGGCAGAGAACGAAAAGCTATTTTCAAATTCTTTTACAGCTTCACCATCGTCCATTGAAGAGGTATCTGTAAAGCAAAGATTCCAATTTCTCTATAATTGGATCATAGGAACGATCAGACACAGTACTATTCATACATGGCTACGTCTTTCAGTTTTTGCAATTATTATTGTTTGTATATGTCTTGCTATTTTTGTTTTTAAAGTTCAAAATCATTTGGATATTCTTCAAAAGTTTGTTGATAAATTTGGTATTTTCTTGGGTGGTCTTGTATTTATGGGTGTTTTTGTTTTATTGATTGTATTTTTAATTCCTGTAACAATTCCTACAATTAGTAAGTAGTATAATAACAATAGTTATGATCAATCTTTTTAATATCTAAATTACTAACCTTTTTAATAATAAAATTAGTTGCTGGAATTATTTTTAAACTATGGTTTGGTATTTTATTTGTTTGGGCAGCATCAGTTATTGGTGGTACAGTTTCATTTATTCTTGGCAGATATGTATTTAGAAAATCGATTGCTAAAATGATAGAGAAAAACAAAAAGTTGAACGCAGTAGATTCTGCCATTGGTCAAGAAGGATGGAAAATTGTTTTATTACTCAGACTCACACCAATCATTCCAGAAAGTTTATTAAATTATGCTCTCTCTGTAACAAAGATTCAATTTATTCATTACTTTGTTTGTTCAGCCATTGGATTGATCCCAGGTGTCTCATTTTTTACCTATGTCGGTAGTATGATTGGCAACATTTCAGAGATTGGACAAAAAAGACATGTACAAAAAGGTGAAATCGCCATGTATGTTATCTCTGCATTTGCCATGGTATTCACAATTTTATTCATTACAATTATTGTAAGAAGAGCTGTAAATAAGAAACTCGAACTTGAAGAAAAACGTGGACTTTTGGACGAAGAAGAAAAATTATCTGGTGATAATTTTGATGAATCTGAAAGTCTTATTAATTAATTAATTAATAAAAAATACATATATGTATATATTTTTTATTTTTAATATATATAACAATTATTCTTTGATTATTATTACTGAATATTCATCTATGGTGAGGGAGGCCATCAACTTTTACATTAAACATATGTTTTTTGAAAAAAAATCAATCCCTCCCAATCTCGCTTTTTTTTTAAAAATCTTCTTTTTTGTAAAAATGTTGTAGAATGCCACAAATCTTGGTGAAGTAATTAGGAGATCAAAGGGACATATGTCCTTTCGAGATTAAAATATGCATATTATTGATTAATTTTGTTTTTTTTTTTTTTTTGATGATTTTTTTGCATAAATAAAAAGAACCTAGAAGAATCGTTTTTTTGAAATATTCTTCCTTCTTTTTATTTTTAGAGAAACTTGGAGAAAAAAAGTAAAAACTATAAATTGGGTTTGGTTGTGATCCAAAATACATATTTTAAATTTAAATATAAACACTTGTCCGAATTAACTTATACATACCAAAAATGATTAAAATCATAATCTTTTTAATTTTATTATTAAACTTTATTTATTGTCAAAGTAAATATTTGATTAAATAATAACAAAAATAATTGAAATTAACCTTCATCATTACCAAATAATAGAAATTCAAATTAAATCTGTTGAACAAGAATTTGAATATTTAATTATTCAAGTTGAGGAACTTGAAAATTATAGAAATCTCACTTTACAATATTCAAACACTACACTGGAGCCAACTGTTATCAATGCGAAAAATAATACTTTGGTTTTTGAAATTAAACAAGGAATTAGTGGCGAATTCACTATTTCTCAAAACCAATCCATATACTCTACAAAAACTTTTCAAACTAAACCAATTATCACTAAAATCTCTAACTCTTTAACTCAAGGAGACCAAATAATCATTGTTGGAAAATATTTAAATAATAATCAAAAACGCATTCAATCTTTAAATATTTCTATTGGAGGATTTGATTGTTTGAATCCTATATTAGATACTGAATCCTCTTGGATAAAATGTAATCTTATGAATGGATCTGGTAAGGATTTAATTCCAAGTATTAGAGTTAATGATATTGAATTGAACTATTATTCCACTCAATTGTTTTCATACGATCCACCAACCATTGTAAATTGTACCTCTGTTGATGGATTTGATGGTGGGGAACTTACAATCACTGGTCACAATTTCAATGATCCAGTACAAGTTATTGTAGGACAAGATGAAATTGAATGTAAAGATCCATTGGTATCTCAAGATTTCAAATCAATCAAATGTACCATAAATCCAACCCAATATACTCAAAAGACATTACCACTTGGTAAACAGAGTGTTAAAGTAATTGTAGGAGCAGGAAATCATGCTCAACAAGATTCCCAGCGTATATTCTCGTTTTCATACAATCCCTATGGACCATCCCATTCAAAAGATGTAAAATTAATTCCAATTCTTGTAATTCCAACCTTTGTTGCTTTTCTAGGCATTGTATTATTAGTTGTAGTCATTGTAAAAAGGACTTCGGTTAGCGGCAATAAAACATCAACTGTAAAGATTGATTATTAAATATATCTTGATATTACTATTTATTTGTACAAAAAACATGTATTATATATGTGTGTGTTGTGTTTATTCTTATTCTTATTATGTCGTTCTATTTACTATCTATTACTATACTATTTCTTGATACCAGACAACACAGACATGATAGGATTTTCAGATTTTTCAATTCTATTTTGTACTTCATAATTTGATACGATAACAGTAGAGTTGTTTTCAATTACCAATCCACCCATAACCATTTCATCTAAAATATAATGTACTTTATCTATATGGAAAATTAAATCTAATTCGCATACATTTTCAAAACCTAAATGAATGATGGTCGTATGTAGTGTTAGTATATGATATTTCTCTTACCCAATGTTATAGGTACTAATCATTCATTATATTACATTTATCTAAAGATTCTACAAAAGTTTGAATAAGATCAATTATTGATAATTCAGATTCTGCTGAATCTACACAAAACACGAAAAAGAGAGTTGCATAATGTCTATATATAACCTTTGTATCTTTATCAAAAATATTATCATTTGGACCTACTTCTAGGAAATTACATGCACCATCTGCCCTTTTTGATACTAATAAAAATAAATCTCTAATAATTTGTTGTTGTTTATCTACATTCTAGAATTATGAGAGTGTAAGTGTTTACATTCATTCATCCATTCATAACTATGATGATTGATATCACTCGCAGCCCAGCACTTGTCGTAATCCTGGTTATTGTTGTCTATATATTTACCATATATTCATAAAACTTTGTTAATCTAGGTTTACCATGATTATTTATAATTAATATAGATTTAATCATCTTATTGGTTCGTCTGTGTGTTATTAATATATCTAAATTTTAAAATTGAAAACAAACGTTGCAATATCTTTTTCTCGAAAAATAAAAAAAAAAAATCACAAAAAAAAAACTATTTGAAATTAGTCTTATTTTTTTTTTATTAATATTCATAATAAATATCTCTTTATTTCTTTTTCTACCCAAAGAGATATTTGATTGATTTACCCTCAAGACTATCGTTGCAACGAATTGTTGATTCATTTTATGTTAAATGTTGACCAGTAATGTGAACCAATATCCAGTGATTATAATTTAACATAAATGGAATACAATTAGTAGCAGTTTTAGTTGAGCCATCCTACCGTTTCTAAACACCGTAATCACTTTGATAAGTAATAGGGATATGAGTACCTCTATCTGTAGGCTGACAGAACTTCATTAACTTTTTTGAAATTTCTAACACACCAATTTTTTTATAAAAAAATAAAAATTTTTTCCAAAACTTTTTTTTTTTTTTTCTTATCAATCATTATTTATCATCATTTTGTGTATCTTCACTTTTGTTTTGTATTACATTGATCTATAAGACAGAGATGAATAGATTAATTAATTCATTTTCAAATACCAGTTTAAACACTGGTATGAAACACTCAATCTTTATGAGAAATTTCCATTCCACCTCTTCAAATTGGGTAAAGTATCTACATTCATCATATGTGTGATCACGATTTAACATTTTCCTGATCAAGATATAGATCATATATCTTTTTTTAAAAAAATTAAAATTTAATATATATAATATAGATTACTAATAAATATATTGAAAACAAATAGATGTTTGATAAAATCTTGATTGCAAACAGAGGTGAAATTGCATGTCGTGTTATGGATACATGTAAAAAGATGGGTATTAAAACAGTAGCAATTCACAGTGATGTTGATAAGAATGCTAAACATGTTGAAGAAGCAGACGAAGCAGTTTGTGTTGGTCCAGCTCCAACTGGATTAAGTTATCTCAACATTGATGCAATCATTGATGCAATCAAAAAGACAGGTGCACAAGCAGTTCATCCAGGTTATGGTTTCCTTTCAGAGAATGCCAAATTTGTCAAAGAGTTGGAAAAGATTGGCGTCACTTTTATTGGTCCAGGTAGTTATGCCATGCATGCACTTGGTGATAAAATTGAGAGTAAGAGAATTGCCAAAGAAGCTGGTGTACACGTTGTACCAGGTTTTATTGGTGAAGTTGATGGCATGGATCACGTCATCAAGATTGCCAACGAGATTGGTTATCCCGTCATGGTCAAAGCCTCTGCTGGTGGTGGTGGCAAGGGTATGAGAATTTGCAGAAACGATGAAGATGTAAAGATTGGTTTCCGTCTCTCTAAACAAGAGGCCAAATCCAGTTTTGGTGATGACAGAATGTTGATTGAAAAGTATATCGAAGATGGCAGACACATTGAAATTCAAGTTTTGTCTGATGGTGAGACTGCTCTCTACTTCCCCGAACGTGAGTGCTCTATTCAACGTCGTAATCAAAAGGTCATTGAAGAGGCTCCATCACCCTTTATCGACGAAAAGACTCGTACCCTCATGGGTGAGCAAGCTGCCGCCCTTTGCAGAGCTGTCGGTTACAAGAGTGCTGGTACCATTGAATTCCTTGTCGACGAAAACAAGGACTTCTACTTTTTGGAAATGAACACTCGTCTCCAAGTCGAGCATCCAATCACAGAAGAAATCACCAAACAAGATCTCGTCGAACACATGATTCGTATTGCCTATGGTGAAAAATTAAAAGTCAAACAACAAGACCTCAAAATTCACGGTTGGGCTATGGAATCTCGTGTCTATGCCGAAGATCCATACAGAAACTTCCTTCCATCCATCGGTCGTATCAAGAAATATATTCGTCCATCTGGTCCAGGTATTCGTATCGATGGTGGTATCTTTGAAGGCGCTGAAATCTCTACCTACTACGATCCACTCATTTCTAAACTCATCACCTATGGTGAAACCAGAAAGGGTGTCATTTCAAAGATGAAGAAAGCCCTCGACGAATATTACATTCGTGGTGTCAATCACAATGTTCCATTCCTCCGTGACGTTATGGAGAACCAAGATTTCCTCGATGGAAACTTTACCACCAAATTCATTCCAAACGAATATCCAAATGGTTTCGAAGGCTACAAATTCAACGCCAAACAAATTGAACAACTCGCTGTTGCTGGTACCCTCTGTCGTTACATTGAACAACACAAGGAACTCACCAATCAATCAAATACTGCACGTACCGCCAACGTTACTCCAGACGAATACTATGTTGCCAAAGTTGAAAACGTTCGTCACGTCCTCCGTTTCGCCCCCAAGGAAGACGAAGAAGAAGGTCAATCTTTCTTTGCCCACTTTTTAAATGAAGAAGGCGAAGTTGAAAAACAATTTGAAGTTGAACTCATTGACAGCACCCCAGAATTCATGAAGGTCTCTATCAATGGCACTCAACATCGTTTCCAAGTCCACGAAAAAGGTGTCCTCTTTTACAATCTCCAATTCCACGGTACCAAGGTTCCAGTCACTATTTTATCACCAGAACAAGACAGCCTTTTCGAATACATGCCAGTAAAGAAAACCGTAGACACTTCAAACTCTCTCTTATCTCCAATGCCAGGTACTGTCATTAGTGTTGGTTGTAAAGTTGGTGACAAAGTCATTGCCAACTCTGAAATTTGTATCGTCGAAGCTATGAAAATGCAAAATGTACTCAGAGCTCCAAGAGATTGTGAAATTAAAGCTATCAATATCATTCCTGGTCAAGTTGTTGAAGTAGATCAAGTTCTTATTGAATTTAAATAAATAAAATAAATATCCATGAAATAATTTAAAAAGATTGAAAGCTTTCAATTTTTACTATCTATATTAAAAGATGACAGGTAAACGGAGGTTTTCGTCGAATATGGAGATAGAGGGCTCTTGGGGGCAGACATCCCTAAGGTGTTTGGGAAGGGTGATAAGGGTGATAGGGAGAATGGGAGAGAACCTCATGTTTTGAGGAAATGTTGGATGCTGTTTTTTATTTTGGAGGAGTATGGATTTGGTCCTTCTGTCTGGTGATGGTTGAGTTCTTTCCTACGGAGGTAATTGATTTTGCTGTTGAGGTTTTATAGTGCAGCTAGCTGGAGGGTTTTCATTTCTCGTTCGAATAGTTGTGCTGGTGGTGAGAGGGTGAATTTCTAGTATTTCTTCACGTTTCTTAACCATATGATTTTGAAAGTTGTGCCAATTTTTGATAAATTTAGCAGGTCTCATTATATGTTATTTTTTGTTTTAATTAAGGTCTCATTATATGTTATTTATTATATGAATCATAAAAACCATACAAAAAATTAGATTTCACGCAAAGCTCGGATGGTGTAGTTGGTTATCACGAATCCTTAACACGGATTAGGCCGTGGGTTCGATTCCCGCTCTGAGTATTTTACATTCAAGCCCTCCTTTATCGGGCTTTTTTTTTTTTATGAAAAAT
>AJWJ01000469.1:0-18987 GCA_000277445.1 Polysphondylium violaceum
TATAACTTTACATCCCAGCTCTTGTGCTCTTTCGATTTCTATATGCTTATCTTGAAAATAATTACCTACTATAACTATCATATCCTTTTGAATATTATTGATGTTAAAAGATAAAATTTTAATACTTTCTTGTTCTAGTATAATTTGAGTAAACAATTCTTTATCAACATCGGATCCTTGAACTTTCAATCCTTTTTTATTCAAAACTAAAGCTAAAGAACTCATCCCTGCTCCTTTAATTCCAATAAAATGATAAACAATTTCTTTATTCATATCCATCTCTCTTGTTTGTGTGTAAAAATAAAACAATAACAGTACACACCTTTTTGAAATCACAATAATTTAAAAAAAAAAAAAAAAAATATATCATTAAATATATCTTTAATTTATTATGTAATCAACTTATTGTAAATGAGCGATTAAAAGCGATTTTAAAGTATTTGTAAGAACAACAGATTGCGTTCTAATAGTTACACGACACATATTTGCAAGCAGTAACAATTTTAATGGATCAACTAATTTTATAATTATAATTGGAAGTTTGAGATGAATGGTAGTTGGTTTGCCCACAAGGTTGGTGTTTCTGTAAATTCACTAGTACAACTATTGGTAACTGGTTGTTGGATTTGTGCTTTTGGTTGAATAACTGGTGCAACAGAGTGGGTTGAAATTGAGCGCCAGACACTGAATTAAATGTAACATCAAAGTTTGTCAATGGAATGCTGATCTATTTCCATATATAACATTAAACGACCTTGAGTTCCTTCATACTCTGATTTCAAACCGCCTTGAAGAAATGAACTAGATTGAGGACTATCGGCAACTAGATGACCTGGCTCATGACGTAATTACGAGATTGTAAAGCAGTGAATTCATTTGCATTAGCTTGAATATCTTTAATATATTAGTATAGAAAAATCTAGTCTCTTTTTGTTTATGGTCGTCTATATTAACTCTGATATCAATAGATAGATTTTGTTAAAAGTAACAGTATAATTGTAACAAACCAGTGCTATATTTATAATCTATCATTTATTATTTAAATTATAAATATATCTAGATGTGTTACATGTATATGTCTAACAATAAAATATCTATATCTATAATTTGATTATTAATGTACCACTTGATAAACTATTGATAATCTATAATAACTCTTTAAGAATTAGAATCTCTAAATACAAGTGATAAAAGATAAAGTTGGGGTGTATGATCAAAAACTTGACGATCATAACAATTCAATTACAACTTTCAAAATAAACGCAATATCTTGATATTAATTGATCTAGTTTCCTTTTTTAGTCGATACCTATTGTTATTACTATTCTGATTTTTACTCTAGAGTAACTATGATTGTTGTTGAATTGGTATTGAAATGTACAATCAAAGATCTTTAGTTTAATCTTATTTCTTTTGTCTTTTTTTTTTATCAGACCAATCTATTACAAAATAAACAAACACAAAAGTACACTAACTCTGGTGAAATTGTTGTGTTATTTGATCCTTTCAAAACCAGATTTTTAAAAAAACGAAAAAAAAAAAAAAAACAATTTTAAACAGAAAAAAGCCAAAACTGGTAGGTTTTGATTTATTTAAAATTAAAAAGAAAAAAAAACTAACAAAAAGAATAGTATAAATAGTTGATTTCAAAATGTTTTATTATTATCAAAAGTACTTTTTTTAAATACAATTGTATTTTTATAAATCAAAAAATGTTTAAATATTTATTAATTTCCACTCTTATGATTTTGGTCGCATCAGCAATCAACACTGGCGTATACCACCATAGAAAGTTTTCTGAAACAGAATATAAATCTCAATTTATATCTTGGATGAACCAAAGAAAATTAGTTTATTCATCTGAAAATTTCAATCAACGTTATGAAAACTTTAAAAACAATGTGGACTATATTGCCAATTGGAATGAAGCTGGTTCTGCAACTATCCTTGGTTTAACTGATTTTGCCGATTTATCCAATGAAGAGTATAGACAAACTTATTTAGGTATTACCTATGAAGCTGAAGAATCTGATGAACAATTATTTGACCAAGCTGATGCTGCTGCTTATCCAAATCATCTTGATTGGAGAGTTAGAGGTGCTGTTTCTCATGTTAAAGTATGTTTATGATTATTAATTATTTTCAATGGCTATACCTTTATATTAATTATTTCAACTAAAAACTTTATAGGATCAAGGAAGATGTGGATCTTGCTGGTCTTTCTCCACTTCTGGTGCTATTGAAGGTGCTAATTTCATTTCCACTGGTAAGATGACAACTTTATCTGAACAACAATTGATTGATTGTAGCAAAAAGTACGGTAATCACGGTTGTAATGGGGGCTTAATGGAACCAACTTTCCAATATGTTATCGATGCTGGAGGTATTATGACTGAAGAAAGCTATCCATACACTGCTAAAGATACTTCATCATGTCTTTTCAGTAAAAAGAGTGCTGCTGCCACAATGAGCGCCATTGGTAATGTTACTAGAATGTCTGAAAATTCTTTACTCCAAGCTGTTCAAGATGCTCCAATTGCTGTTGCCATTGATGCTGGTCAAAGAAGTTTCCAATTATACAAATCTGGTGTTTATGTTGAACCTGCTTGTTCAAGCAGACGTTTAAATCATGCTGTTCTTTTAGTTGGTTATGGCCAAGATCAATCCTCCAACTCTGATTATTGGATTGTTAAAAACTCATGGGCTACTACCTGGGGTAACGAAGGTTACATCTTTATGAGTAAAGGCTCCAACATGTGTGGCATTTCCACAATGGCATCTTATGCTATTATTTAAATTCAGATAAATTCATAAAGTTTGTAATAATGAATATTTAAATAAAATTAAATAATTTAAAATATATAGACCAACATTTTGATTTATTATCATTTTCAAAATTGAAACTTATGCAATTAGTATCTCTTGTCGTAATGATGATTATTTCAATAAAGTTAATCCATAAAATAAATTTAAATAGATAGATATATATACAAATAATAATGTTTATTTAGTTATTTATGGTCATCATTTTCTTTAACAGAAAAACTATTCATTGGAGTGTCTGAATAATTTCCAGAATAAATCATTCTCTTTAAATCAATTATATCTTCTTCATCAAGATCATATTCACCAGTCCTTTTATTTTTAAATAAATCTCTAACTAAAAGTTCAAATCCTTCATCTGATAAATCTAAATTAGAAACATGTTCATTTTTTCTGTTTTCTTGTTGTTGAATTAATTTAGCAATCATATCTACCTTTGTTTCTTTTTCTTTTGTTGCTATTTTTTGTAACTTTTCTACTTTTATAGCGGTAGTTCCTTTATCATCATCTTCGTCATCGTCCTACAATTGTTGTTTTGTGGAAATATATAGTTTTAATATCATACATGATGGTAGTTATAGATGAAATATACATACAAATATATTAATGTTATTTGATTTCCCTTTTTCATTTTCATGTCTCATAATCTTTATAATATCTTCTTCAGTTAAAAATGTACTTTGTATTTTAACAGTAGTCCTTTTTGTTTGAATGGGCTCTCTATTTTCTAAATCCTTAAAAACTCTTTTACTTGTATCCTTTTTTTTATGCTCTAAACCATCTTGACCATCTTGATCGTCTTCATCATCATCCCATGAATCATCAAATATATTTACTGGTTTATTTTTTGTCGTAGTTGTACAATATAGTCTATAAAGTTGTAGTGAATGACTATTTTTTTTAATATTGAATATTGATCTATTAATTCCTAATGTTAATCTATTTATCATTATTTATAACTTTTTTGTGTTGTGTTTAAATCATATGAAAAAAAGAAAAAGATTCAGATTTGGTTTTTTTTTCTATTTTTTTTTTTAACAATTTTTTTTTTTTCGTCTTTCGTCATTTGATATTTACGATATATATAAAGATATGTCAGGTTTACCTAAAGCTTTTGGATTTGGAGGAAAACCATCACAAGAAGATCAAGATAATAAAAATGATAATAGTTATATAAACTTTAATAATCATCCGAGTAAAGATTCTAGAAACAAAGAGAATCATAAAAATATGAAAAAGAAACAACGTCAACAAAAACCATCATTTCAACTATCATCATTACCAACCTATTCAACTGGAGCATTCTTTTTATTTACATCTGTTATTTATTCACACCAAAAGAAACCAATGATGATGAAAGTCAGTGGTGTATCTGCCATTGCATTTTGTTTATCAGGATATATTATCGATCAAGGATATGATAAAGTAGGACCAATATTAGCAGGTGGTTTAGCAGCATTTCTAGGTGGTTCTAGTTTGGCAAATGGTTTATCCAAAAAGAAGCTATTCCCATTATTTATTAGTTCAGTATCGATTGCATCAATGAGTTATCATGGTTTTTATTCATTATATAATAGTTTGGATACTGTTAAGAGTGCAATTGATCAACATGATAAAAAAGTTAAACAAATTCGTAGAAAAGATCCAAATGCCTCTTGGTTCACCGATTTTGATTTTTTATCAAAAACTTTGACAAAAGATGGTGATAAAAAATCAACTTCATCATCATCATCACCACCATCATCATCCTTATCCAACAACAAAACAAATAGCCCAAATTCAGAATCTTAAATAAATATCTTTGTACATTATAATATATATATTTAATTTTTAAAAGTTTAATTTCTTTATTTATTATAATACATTAATTAATATTAATAATTCTCTTTTTGTATTTGATGGTTTCCTTTTTTTTTCTTTTTTTTCTTTCTTTTCTTATACTCCCTCTTTTAATATTTATTATGATTTATTATTCACTCTATCCAAAATTTAACAAAGTTTAAAAGTAGTTTCTTCACAACCATATGCTTTTGGAGTTAATTGAATTAAAGTATGTAAAGGTATATTTAAGAATGGACATTCTTCTTTTACTTTACCATGAAGATAAGAATAAAGACAACGTAAAGTAGCTTGATGAGAAACAATCAACACTGGTAATTTGGTTCTTTCCAATTCCAATAGTAAAGGTTCTAATCTTTGAATTACATCCTCATAGGATTCACCACGCGGATAACGATATTGTAATTTATCCGACTCTCTAGCTGCTCTTTCATCTGGCATTTTCTCTTGAATCTCTTGATATGTCATACCATCACAAATACCTGCATCAATTTCATCCAAAGCTCTCATTACCACTTTTGGTTGACTAATATATTGAGCTGTACGAATAGCTCTCTTTAAACTAGATGTCCAAACAACAACTTCACCATCATAGCCATCTGCCCTAACTTTTGATGCCCATTCAGATATCCAAACTGCCAATTGATGTGCATAAGTATCACCTCTTTCTGTTAGATCAGAATCACCTCCAATTCTTTCCTGTGCATTAAATTCACTTTCACCATGTCTAGTTAACCAAATTGGACGAGGATGAATATGAAGATTCATTAAAAAGAATACAACCCTACTTGGAATATAACCAGTGATATTATTGACTTCAATCTTTTTACCAACATCATACAACTTTATATAACGAGTTGTTTCACCTTCTACTGTTTCATAAACCTTCATATAATGTGCAATTCTTTCTCTAAAATCTTGAACTGCTTTATTTGAATCAACTCCTTGATAATCTGGTGAAAGTAATTTAGTTTCTTTAATATTTGCTTCAACAACATCTAAATCATTACATATCGATTCTACAAATATAACATTCATCTTTTCTCTTTGACAACGTTTCTCTACCAATTGTCTTCTTTCATTTGTACTATTGGTAGCATCATAGATACCAACTCTACCACCATTATGAAGCCATGATATCATATCATCCAATGCTGCAACTGCCATATGTAATCTTGCTTTAATACCTTCTGGATTGTATGGATCAAAAAAGTCATGTGGTTGGCCTGCTCCAATTCTAAGTCTTCTATATTCTCCAACATTAAATACTTTGGCTGGTACCAACATCCAATTTAACATTCTACATATCTTTCTCGCAACATATGTTTTACCTCTTGCTGGTAAGCCTACCATAACTAAAACTATCTTTTCTTTATCTAATCCTGTATATCCTTGTGATTTTTGTCTTGTATCTTGTTCTATAGAAATGTTTTATTAATATGGGTTTACACACTCTATATATATTATATTTACCATATTCGTGTCTAACCAATATCTCTTGATATTCTTGAATATCTTCTATATTACAAATTAAAGCTTCTTTACCAGTACCCTTTTCGACAATATAAAAAGGATGTTCGACATCTTTTGGAAACTCTGGAAACTTTAATAAAAATAATTGTTTTAAATCTTCAATGCAAGTACCTTTAAACTTTGCTTTCTTTACTCTATCTTTAACTCTAAAAAATATTTCTTTCTCAACAATACTATTTCTTTTTGTGGGGGTAGTATTGCTGGTTTGTTGCTCTTGTTGTTGTTGTTGTTCTTGTTGTTTTGGTGATGTATTTGGTGTAATGCTTATTGTTGTCATTTTCTAATCATATGTATAGTGTCTATTATATAATGAATGATATTATATTTATTTATTTATGTGTGTATTTGTGTGTATTTATGTGTGTGATGTGTGATAGTGTTATATATGTGGGTGTATGTGTTTTATTGATATTTAAACTGAACGGAACAAGATTACTCTTTATTTTAGTTCTCTATCAAAAATAAAAATAAAAAAAAAAAAAAAATCTTTTGAAATTGATTTTTTTGAAATTTCAAATTTTCTACGTGTTTTTTGCAATGATTGAATTTTGGTAAGGGCAAAAAAAAATAAAATTAAAAAAAATTAAAAAAAAAAGGGAATCTGATTCTAAGCAACTAGAATAGGGAAAATGTGACTCTAGAAAATAATAGATTATACAAAAAATAAGAGTAATTGATCAAATCTATGAAAAGCCCTAAAAGAGGTTCACTAATTTTTTTAAAAAAAAACTTTTTTTTTTATAATTTTTTTTCAGTTTACAACTGAAATCGTAATAATTATATATAAATAGAGATTAGTTGTCGCACTATAGAGTACGTAGTGGTTGAGATATATATCCAATAAGAAAGACAAGGATTTTGACTTCATCATGACAGATCTGACAAGGGATATTACAATTCATCAAACACTAGATTCAGTATCTAGTCAATTTAATCATCTTTTCAATGATGTTGGTGTGTTAGGAAGCATAGATAATCAAAATTTTCAATCACAGTTATTTCATCCTTTGGGCACACATAATATAGATGAAAGATATCTATCTATTGATAGTAATCTAAGATTGATAAAATTAACTTGTATGCAATATAGACAATGGGATAGTGAAAAGGATTTTGTAAAGTTTCAATCAACTTTAAAACAATCTTATACTACTCAACAAAAAGTAAATTTAATTAAAAAATCGTTGTTGGATTGTTCATTAGTGGGAAAGTTACATTTAGATCAATTAGTAAATAATAATAGTAATAATAGTAGTAGTAATAATAATAATGATCAAGATAATATTATTAAAATTAGTGAAAGAAAAAGAAAACTTAGTCTTTTATTGAGTACTTTTCAAGAAATGACTCATGAACTCGAAAAGAAATATGGTACCTTTTCTGATTTAGAAGAATTAAATTCTTGCATAAAGAATGAATCTGAAATATTATCACCAGAATCTGTATTTAATTGTAATATATCTTCCTCAACATTTTCATTAGATGTAAGTATTATTTTTATTATTTTTATTATTATTATTATTATTATTATTATTATATTTTTAAAGATAGTATATTTATTAATAAAATATATGCAAATAGATCTATATTTATGGTACAGGAGAAATCAAAGAAGTTAAATTGGTACATATTTCAATTTCAAGTTCGGGTGAAGATCAAGGTTTAGATCATCCAGAATTTAATGAATTTCTTACACAAGCTTTAAAAAAAGATATCAAACTCTTTTTGCAAAAGGTAAAGAACATTTGTAATCTTGATCTTTTATTTAGAAAATTTAAACAATTTGATCTTCAAAAAGCTTTTTCAATATTTCAGTATGATTTTTTAGCTTTATCTGAAAAGTTAAAGTAAGTTGTTTATATATATTTATAAACAATACAAATACTAACAATAAACATTTATAGAGAGAAATATGGGGATGATAATTTAGATAAATTACAAAATGAAAGTATAGGATTAATTAAATTAGATTGTTGTGGAGTAATCATTGAATTCTTTCATCCTTTAATTGATAAACTTTCAAAAAAAAGACAACCTTTTTCAGCATCAATAGAAATGGAGATTGGTGTAGAGAATTCAAATATCTCTTTAAATCGTTTGTTTAATGGTGCTACTTTCGAAGATACAAATATAAATCAAAATTATTTTTCAAATGAGATTACAAACTTTATATCTTCACCAGTTAGATTGGTTTTCAATTTATCTGCTCCATTAATTATTAGTAAAGAAATATTAATGATCATTTTAAATAATATAAATAGTTTTAATTCCAATAGTAATAATATCTCAAATTTACAAATATCAACATCAAAGAAATCAATTTCTGATAAATTTTCTATTCAAAATCATTTAATTTCAACTTTAAATAATAATAGCAAAGATCAATCATTTGATAATAATGTTTTAGGTACAAAACAAAGATATTTTTATTCGGGTGAACAACACACTGGTTATGAGATTAGTAGAATTCCATTTAATCACCCAAACCAAATATTACCAATTATACAATTACTTAGACAACAAATCGTTTGGAATTTACTTTTTACAAGTTGCTTTCAATCATTAGATAATAGTAGTGGTAATAGTAATAATAATAGTTTCAATAATTTTGAATCCCCACCTATATTTGAAATATCATCAAATCCACCATATTCAATTTCAATTATATTTTTACATCCAAATGAACAAACATTCCATTCAATCGATATTGAAATTACGAATAATGGACTTATTAATGCGACCTATTATGGCACAAATGACGATGATACTCCAACTGAAATTCAAAACAAATCCAATTATCTATGTAGCTTATTGACAAAATCATTATCAATTCCATTAAGTTTTTATTTCTTACTCAAAGAAGATGCTGATCAAATGACACAATAATAACAATGTATGTATACAGGAAAAAAAAAAAAGGCTGGTGTTTATTATATTATTATATTATCCATAGTATGTTTCTATTGAAGAATAAATAATTGATTGTAAACTTTTGATATTAAAGTCTTTTGAACTGTTATCTCTTAAATAGTCTTTGATATGATTATTTACAATTGAACAAATGGATCCATGAGTTTTCAAGAGTTGCTCAACATTTGTTGGCTCTACGAGTATACTTGACTCTGTTAGTTTTTCGATTAATGTTTTTTCTTCAAGAGTTAATTCTTTATCCAAATAATTGGTTTCATTTATCGAAATGACAGGGTTGTAGTTATTATTTATGTTTTCATTATTATTAACGTTATTATTAATTGTATTTTTATCATTATTGTTTGTATTTTCATTATTATGGTTATTATCATGACTGTTGTTTTTGTCGTTCTCGTTATTATTATTCATATTATTATCATTATTATTACTATTACAATTCTCATCTAAATTAATATCACTGTGACAACTATTCATAGTTTCTACTTCATTATCACTTTGATTTTCTGTTATCTCTAAATCATTATTATCTATTTTCTTTTTTCTTTTTTTAAAAAATAATTCTGTCAGTTCATTTGAAACATTGGCTTCTTCGCCTCTTAATCTAGCGCTCCTTGTAGTAGGTGGTACTATATTATTATTGTTATTGTTATCGTTACTATTGCTATTATTATTAACATTATTATTATTATTACTATTAATATTATTATTATTTGGAATGGAATAATTATAAATAAATAAAGATGAAGGATCTTTTGCATATTTCTTTTCTATATTATCACAAGCTAAAACCAAATTTGGATCAATATATTCTATTAAAGATAAAAGTTCATCTTGCAATTGTTTAGCTCTTGAATTTACTCTTACAGATTCTAAAGAATCTATATCATAGTGTCTATAATATAAATCAGTATTTGTAACAATTAAATCAATATCCTTTAAAAATGAATTTAAAGAAATATATCTATAGTTGTCTAAATTTGATGATATTTTTTGTAAACTCATTGGTGTTTGAATTAATCTATAATATTCTGGGTAATGTTGAATATTCTATAATGTTTTATTAGACATTGCTGTTAATAGAGAGTATTATTATTTATAATATTTAATAAATACATACAACATCATAAAGAAAAGTAAAAAACTTTCTATCATTTATAATTTTGTTTATAACTTCACGTAAAATAATTCTTAATTGTCTAACCAAGCTTCTATCTTTTTTAGTTTCTTTTGCTTTATCAATTTGAAATGGAACGATTGGTAATTCAACAATAGGTGTAGTCGTTGTTGTTGAGCTACTAGTAGTTTGATTCTTTAAAATGTTATTTAAAGTATCCTTGATATCATTGATAATATTTGCAAAAAAAGAATTGATTTGAAATTTTGAACAAGAGGGTATTGTAAATGTATGATTGAATTCAATATCATTTGGTAAAGAATCCAAACAATTCATAGTACCAATCAATAAAATTGGTTCAGAAGAGTCTATTGTATCTAAAAAATGATTACAAATTTCCAATAGATTCGAAAATATACTATTACTATGTGACCAAATATCCAAGTTTGGAATATATAAAATAGAGGGACAAGACTTTTTGGCCTCTGATAATATTCTAATACAAGTTTCTTCAATATTTTTTGAAGTTGAATCGCCCAACAGACTAGTTATATCCAATGTAAATATTGGATACTCTTCTTTATCAAATAGCAATGCATTTGCCAATTGAATTTGTCCCATATTCTTTTCACCATTGATTAATATACGTGGTCTATAGACTGATGATGTTGATAAATTATTATTACTCAAGATATTATTATTAAATGATGATTTTAAAATAGTTGATGGAAATACTTTTGAAAATAAATCCAATAGATTTGATAGATTTGATTCAAGCAATGGTTTAATAGTATTTGATAATGGATTACTATGTGTGACTGCACTTCTTTTCGATGAAGGTATAATTAGTTTCATAGCTTCAATAAATGAAGATTTATCAATTTGAATTGAATCTACAGATACCAATAGTTTGTTTGATGTTTGATAAATTTGTGGAAATGTTTTTCTCAATGAAACCAATACAGATTCTGAACAAAGTGATTTAATATCTGCACCACAATAACCGGTTGTCAACTCTGATATTTCATCTAGTAAACTGTCTAGAGGTTTTGGTGACCAATCTTGAGTATGAATGGATAATATCTTTTTTCTTGAATCTTTGGATGGTAAAGTAAATGGTAGCTCACGATCAAATCTACCTGGTCTTCTTAATGCAGGATCAATGGAATCAATACGATTGGTTGCACCAATAACAATAACTTGACCACGATTATCAAGACCATCCATTAATGCCAACAATGTTGATACGATACTATTGTGAATTTGATCTTGACGACTAGATCTAACTGGTGCAAGTCCATCAATTTCATCAAAAAATATAATAGATGGTTGCATAGCTTTGGCTTGATCAAACAGTAATCTCAATTGTCTCTCTGCTTCACCAACCCATTTACTTAGACAATCTGCGCCTTTACGCATAAAGAATGATACCTTTTGTCCACCAATATTACATTCATTTACCAAAGCACGTGCCAACAATGTTTTTCCAGTACCAGGTGGCCCGTAAAATAATACACCTTTGGGTGGTTGAATTTTAAATTTACTAAATATCTCTGGATAGAGTAATGGTAACATTAACATCTCCTTAAGTAATAATATATGTTTATCCAATCCGCCAATTGATTGAAAATTAGTTGTACTATCAACTCCACCAGTGGGTAAGGGTTCATTTTCTTTTAGTTGTTGATTCATATTAATTGGTAATGGTCCTGTTGTTCTTTTATTTCCAAATTCATCTTCCTCTGCATCTGAATCAATTATATTACTATTATTATTGTTGTTATTCAAAATATTATTATTATTATTATTAAGTAATGTTGTTCTAAAATTATTACTACTATTAAATCTCCATCTGTCACCTGGTGCTAGCAAATGGTGTGGGGTTGTTGGTCCTTTTTTAGATGCTTTACTGATTCTCTCCATTTCTTCAGAATTATATCTATTTGGTTGAACTCTAACTCTTGTTGATCTAGTTGGTGGACTTGTAGATAGATTATCTAAATTTGAATTGGATTGAATTTTACTACTACTATTTGATGGTAGTCTTGATGGTGGTGAATCTGTACTCTTTGTAGTTGTAGTTGTTGTTGTTGTTGTTGAATTTGTTGGAACTGGTTTAAATCCTGTCAATCCTTCTAATCCCTGTAATCTTTTCTTTGCTCTATTAATTCTATCAAGTGTTGCCTTACTAGGTGATTTGCTTGGTGATTTGGGTACCTGTTGTTGTTGCTGTTGTTGTTTTGATGATGTTTGCTCATTTTGATGACTTGATGCCTCTGTTAATTGTGATCTTCTTCTAGTTTGTATTCCAATAGGTGTTTTGTTATTATCTGGTGATTTATTATCACTGTTATTATTACTAGTTGTATGTTTTCTTTTCTTTTTCTTTAATAATAAATTTAAATCATAATCATTTAGATTAATATTTTTTGAAGATCTTGATCTTGATAAAATTGATGGTTTTGCTTGTACTTCTTCGACTTCATTTTCCTCTCCTTCTTCTTCTTCCTCCTCCTCCTCCTCTTCATGATATATATTCTTCCTTTTCAATGATGGGTGTTGTTGCTGAATTTCTCTTCTAGGTCTTCTAATAGGTATTGGAGGTTCGTAATGAACTGGTGGTTTAATTGTTCTCTTTGGTAAATTCTAAAGAAAATATTGGTTAATAAATAGATATTATTGTCATTGTTAAATAAAAACTTACTCTATGAGAAACAGTCGTTTGTTTTGGCAATGATCTACGCTGTGATCTTATATTTCTATACTTATCATCATCACCATCATCTTCTAATTCGTAGATTGAATATCTTGGTGGATTATTGTTTCTAGGTCTAAGATGAATATTTTTATAAATACTACTTCTATGATTTTCCTCTTCTTGCTCTTCCTCCTCCTCCTCCTCTTCTTCTTCTTCCTCTTCTTCCTCTTCTTGCTCTATCTGTTCTTCCTCTATTTCCAAATCTTCATCATCATGCTCTTCCATCTCTTGATCCTCTTCTTCTTCTTCTTCTTCTTCTTGATAAACATCCTCTTCTTGATCGTCATCAAATTCATCAATAAAAGACTTATCTTTATCTATATCTTTCTCTTCTTCAGTATCTATATCTACTTCTTCATCTTCCTCAATTAAAGTATTTTGTTGACTACTATCATAAATTTTCGATACTTTTTTATCAAACCTAGATTCTATTTGCTGTTGTTGCTGTTGTTGATAATGTTTATTCTGATAATCATCTTTATCTTTACTATCAATATCGACGTCATCTTGATTACTACTAGAATTACTAATATTACTACTATTACTATCACTTCGTAATCTATTTGTTGATTTAAATTTCATTGACCTTCGATTATGATGTATGTTAAACACTCTATGATGTAGCATTTCATCACCACTATTACTATTGTTGTTGTTGTTGTTGTTATTATTATTATTATTATTATTACTATTGATATTTTTATTATTATTATTTTCTAAATTGTTATTTTTATCATTAAATCCATTTAAATTATTAATTTGATTTTCTGTTGTTGTTTTGTCCCCTATTAAAATATCTATAGAATGTTTAAGATCTGGTAATGTTGTTTCATCGTTATTACTATTCCTATTACTATTATTATTATTATTATTATTATTATTATTATTATTACCATTACTATTATGAATAATGCTCTCTATACTATTATCTAGATTATTATTATTATCAACATCGTCATCATCATCTTGACTCTGAGTTTGACTATTATAACTACTTGTAATATTAACTTGATCATTATAAATATTATTAATAGTGGGTGACATTTTATTGTCTGAGTCCATTATTATTATTATTATAATAATAATAATAATAATAATAGTTTTTGATTTATCTTTAATTTATCATCAACACACAACAATGAATTATAAAATAGATCACTTGAGAGAAATCGATTTCATCAAAAAAATGTTTAAAATAAATTTGTTCAGTATTGCGAGACTTCTTTTTTTTTTTGAATTTTACAAATTTGGTGAAAAAAATGAAAAAAAAAAAAAAAAAAAAAAAAAAATTAAGCAGTGATGCTCGGTCTCGCATAAAAAAAACATAGACGCAGGAGTCCAACACATCTCTTTATTAAATTATAGAATAAACCAAATTAAACTTCTATTGGTTCTAAATCACTGATAAATGATACAAAATCAATATAGTGTTTAAAATAATGATCACTATTTAAAGTTTTAAACCAAGGATGTTTTGTTGCACACTTGATGTAAAAAGACAACTCTTCAAAGAGATTAATGTTTAGGAATAACTTTTTGTTTGCAAATTGAAGCCAAAACATTGAGTTTGAATATTGTAGTGTAATTTCACTTCTGACTTTATCTAAACCAACATAGAGATAATTGTTTTGTAAATAGATTTCGGTGATCTTTTTCTTTAATTCATTGATTTCAGCCGTAGTGTGAAACACATTACCTGGACCATTGAATTTATTTCGAAGTTCTAATAGTTTTTGAATGCCATCTTTAAATGTTTTATCTTTATAATCATTGTAATGTACTTTGATAATTACTTGTAATTCTACAAAATGTTCTCGTACTGTACCACCCAAATGATCAATAACCTGTTCATTTGGAATATGTGTCTTTCGAATACAATGTGTATTTAATAATAATAAATCTTCAACTGAATCACTACCCATATCTTTTAAACTGATTGGTGAAAAAAAAAAAATTAAATAAAAAAAAAAAAAATTTTATTTGTTTTTAACTAAAGTATAAAACTAATGCCAGGTCAGTATTTTTAAAACAAGAAGTTTATGCACGTTATTGAATCTCTTTTGTATGTTTTCATCTGTGTATTTTTATTCATGTCACCAAACCATACAATCACCCAACACTCAAAGATCTTTTTTAGATTTTTTTTTAATTTTTTTTTTGTGATCATTTTTATTTTCGGAATAGTGGGTGCGGAATCGAAAAACCTGGGTAGAAGAAAGGGAAAAATGGGTTTCACAAATCACATGTTGTGTTGTTTAGTTTGTCACAGAATCATTCATAATTATTTGCTTTGTTTAATGGATGTGAGGTGAAATGAATAAATTTGTAATTTTGGTATTTATTTTGATATTAAATTATCGGACAACTACATCTCTAGAGGTCATTCATTTGACAAGAGAACAAGATAAAAGTCTTTATGCAAATATTGTTGGTTCAGATTGGAGATGTTCATATACAACTTATTTTATCATTAGGCATTTCATCTGCATCTATTGAAGAAGCAATACTATCCAAACTGATTGATAAAAATTCTACATCATCATTATATTCATTTGGTCTGCAGTTATCTCCTACTATTAATCAATACATTCTACAAATTGTTGTTGATTCAATTCAATATCCTCATTCAGTATTCTATACATGCAAAGGTATTTTAGAGATTTATTTTCAAAACACCCACAGAAACACAGACTAACACATTACATAATGATAATATTTTAGTTCCACCACCTCAATTGGAGATAGAATTATTAAATCCAAAACCTATTTTTAATCCAACATATCTATCATTATCACTATTTTTAGTATTTAAAGTGAATAACTTTAAAGAGTCAAATGGTCCAAATTTACAAGTTAAAGATTATAGTTATCAGTATAGAACTGGAACTCAATGTAAATATTTAACTACTTTAGAACTTAAATTTTATAATATAATTAAAATAATATTGAAAAAAATGAAAAAAAAGATTTAGGGAATAGCACATATTATATATTTTTTACCTTATCAACAAATACTTCCTTGAGTGACCCAATCCCAATTGGTATTTCTTATTTATTCTCAGAAGACAGTTCATTGTTTTCAAATTTTACTTTACCTTCCCCAATTATTGAATGTAATTTATATTTATTTACTCTTTTATAAAGTATTTACTTTATATATTAAAATTTAAAAAAAAATAGTTGATAACGATTTAGTTTTTAGTAATTTTCAATTATATCCAGCTTTATACTATTAGAATTACAGACAATTTATCTTTAGACCTTGTAAAATATAATATTTCATTTACATCACAAGATTTAATTGATGGGGATCTTTTTTTAATGGAGTCTATCAATTCCAATTAAAAGTTAATAGTAAATGTAAATCTCAATCATTTTATATATCATATCTGTACTTGAAGGATACTGGTTCCTACTATTCAATATATAGAGAAGGTGGAGATTTTCCTACAACTTCTGCTCTTGCATACTATATTAACCCATTTATAAAAGTTGGCAATGTTACCAACTCAACAAATATTCAAGTCAATTGTCTAAATTCTTTAGATGATGTTGACCCACCTTCTTTGACATCATTTACATTTTCACCAAGTTTTGTAGATGTTATGAACTCTAAAATTCTTTAATCATTCAAGAGAAATTACATTTGAATTTGAAACATATGATGAAAATGGTATTTTGTTGGGTTCATTACCAACAATCTATTTACAAGATAAAAGATTAGACTTTGCATCACAAAATTCAGAATTGTTATCTTGGAATGATACAACGGCCCAATATAAATGTAAATTTAAAATTCCTTTTGGATTTGGATTTGCTTCAAATATATATGTTTCAATATTTGGTATTGTAGATAATCAGAGTAATTTTAGAGGTTATTCAATTTCTCAATTACTAGAGTCTGGCTATCCAAATTTAATAACAGTAGAATCAACATTAACTTTTGACACTTCAATCTTGTCAACAAATAATCTCTATGAAACAGGTCATATTACAATTATTGGTAAAAATTTTGAATCCTCTGATAAATTATTAATAGATTTAAAAAATGGGACCATTAGAACATTGTTAAATAGCATTTTAAATACAAATTCAATTATTATATTTGATAGTCCAATAGAATTAATTGAAAAAAATATTATTACAATTACAATTCAAAAAAAAGATGGCATTACTCATTCAAATTCATTAAATGTTGTAGTAGAAAAAGAACCAAATTATGATTTACCCCTATCTTCATCAGTTTCCTCATCATCATTATCATCTTCAAATGAGCCAATTGTTACAAATAAACCTCAAGAATGTAAAAGCAATTGTGGTGGAATTAGTAAAGGTGAATGTACTGTAAATGGTTGTGTATGCAAATCTCCATGGATAGGTTTAGATTGTTCATCTCGAGTAATTTTTATTGATCCAGTTATTAATTCTACTATACCATCAACCAATATTTCAATAGCAACACCAGATAAAAGTTATGCCCTTTATTATGCAATTATATCAGTTATTGGATTAAATGAACTTGATCAAAATCAAAACATAGTCCAAAGTTTTCACTTTCCTAGTTGGGTAGTAAATAATCATTCAAAATCACAATATTCCAAATTTACAAATTCAAGCTATCTCTATACTAGTTCAATTAGTAAAAATAATATAACTACCAACGTTAATGTTTCAATAGATTACTTTAATATCGATACACCTGTGAATGTTACATTTGCAAATGAAATATTAACTATGTCACCTTATTCTTTAAAATATTCAGTCAATATATCTGAATATTCCTTTGCCTCTTCTTTAAATACATTACAGCTTGTTTTATTGACATCCATAGAGACTAATATTAACGATGATGAATGTTCAAGTAAACAATTTGGTGATACAATAGAATCAAATAGTGAATATATTAAAATGCAAGTAAATGATCATAGTTTGTATGGTAGATTTATTAAAAGAGTGATTGTGGACGGAAGAGTTAAAATGGTCACCAATAGCTTATTAGATAAACAATATAATAGTGTATCAACCCAATTCGAACAACAAGCATACATTGGTATTAATGTCCCCTATTTCAAGAAATCGATACAACTTGATCCTGACTTTTCTGTTTTAATTGATTCAAAACCTGCATCAGATAATCAAGAAGCTATTTGTGGTACTGAAAAATCTCAATCCATCCATTGACTATTAACTATTACTCAAATTGTAGGAATTGTAATTGGAGCCGTAGGATTTGCATTAATTATAATTGTATCTGTTTCTTATGTTATTTACAAGAAAAAACAAGATAAAATTTTTAAATCTTCTTTGGAAAAGAAAATAAATATGGCAAGTTAAAAAATAGACTATTATTCAAAATAGAAACTATTGCTTAATTGATAAAATAAATAAAAGATCTTATTTATTAGATACTATCTTTAGTTTTGGTCAAATATATGATAATAAAACACAATAAATACAAAAGGCTTCTATAGTGGTGAGAAGGAGTGGGTTGGATCTGATGATCTTTATTTATTACAAAGGTCTCGGGGAAGTGGTTGACCAGCATTACACCGGTTCCTCTTGAGTCATGATTTGAAAAGAATTGCGTTGAGTGAGGTCGAGAAGGGCAACATCCAGTCATTTGTAATAGATATCATGTCAACCCATCAATCTCTGATATGGTTGATTTCAACTTACCATATCAAGATATAAAAATTTAACACTTTCCAAAGTGGAAAATTTTTATTATAAAATTTTATTTTATAAAAATATAAATATTAAAAAAATAAATACAATTTCATCAGAATTTGACATTCTAGAAACTTATAAGCCTTTCGCGTTTATCTTTATTTGTTTATATTATATTTATTTATGAAACAGTAAACCTCAACAACCACACCTATAAATAAACCCATATTTATTAAACATTGGTCTTTGTCAGGAGGTGAATGACGGCTTCAGGAGCTGAACCTGTTCGATAAATAATAATATTTTTTTTTTAAATTTTTTA